>JAWPHD010010975.1:0-87980 GCA_037043455.1 Cyrtodaria siliqua | reverse complement strand
TCTCTGCCCAGCGATCTTGCCTTGTTTCAGAACGTGACTGACATGAATATTTTCACCTTCTCTCTGCCCAGCGATCTTGCCTTGTTTCAGCCGAGCCAGACTAAGCAACAAAACCCCCCTCACATGCCCGCTCTAGCATTCCAAGAGACCTGCCTGTATCTTCCAGCATAAACTAAACCCCCCAACACTGCTACATCTCTGCCCACCGAATCTCAAGTGAACCTCGACATGCATCAACAAAACCCCTACACGCAGGGCCCCCCGCCCAACGATCTTGCCTTGTTTCAGACAAGCTATTTCCATCTCATCAGCCACCGATCCTTGCCCTCGTTTCACTAAGACCAAGATTCTCTTGCCATTCCTCTACTAGCCCCAAGCACTACTTCCGCCCCACTGCCTAGTTCAGAAGTGGCTGGCATGATTATTTTCACATTCTCTCTTGCCCAGCGACTCTTGCCTTGTTTCAGAAGTGACTGACATGATTATATTCACATTCTCTCTGCCCAACGTTCTTGCCTTGTTTCAGAAGTGACTGACATGATTATTTTCACATTCTCTCTGCCCAACGATCTTCTTGTTTCAGAAGTGTCTGACATGATTATTTTCACATTCTCTTGCCCCGCAATCTTGCCTTGTTTCAGAAGTGACTGACCATGATTATTTTCACATTCTCTCTGCCCAACGATCTGCCTTGTTTCAGAAGTGACTGACTGATTATTTTCACATTCTCTCTGCCCAACGATCTTGCCTTGTTTCAGAAGTGACTGACATGATTATTTCACATTCTCTCTGCCCAACGATCTTGCCTTGTTTCAGAAGTGGCTGACATGATTATTTTCACATTCTCTCTGCCCAGCAATCTTGCCTTGTTTTCAGAGTGACTGACATGATTATTTTCACATTCTCTCTGCCCAACGATCTTGCCTTGTTTCAGAAGTGACTGACATGATTATTTTCGCACATTCTCTCTGCCCAACGATTCTTGCCTTGTTTCAGAAGTGACTGACATGATTATTTTCACATTCTCTCTGCCCAACGATCTTGCCTTGTTTCAGAAGTGGCTGACCATGATTATTATCACATTCTCTCTGCCCGCAAATCATTGCCAAGATACCGCCTAGACTGACCCTGACATATTTTCACCTTCTCTCTGCCCAACGCTCTTGCCTTGTTTCAGAAGTGGCTGACATGATTATTTTCACATTCTCTCTGCCCAACGATCTTGCCTTGTTTCAGAAGTGGCTGACATGATTATTTTCACATTCTCTCTGCCCAACGCTCTTGCCTTGTTTCAGAAGTGGCTGACATGATTATTTTCACATCTCTGCCCAACGATCTTGCCTTGTTTCAGAAGTGGCTGACATGATTATTTTCACATTCTCTCTGCCCAGCGATCTTGCCTTGTTTCAGAAGTGGCTGACATGATTATTTTCACATTCTCTCTGCCCAACGATCTTGCCTTGTTTCAGAAGTGGCTGACATGATTATTTTCACATTCTCTCTGCCCAACGATCTTGCCTTGTTTCAGAAGTGGCTGACATGATTATTTTCACATTCTCTCTGCCCAGCAATCTTGCCTTGTTTCAGAAGTGGCTGGCATGATTATTTTCACATTCTCTCTGCCCAGCGATCTTGCCTTGTTTCAGAAGTGACTGACATGATTATATTCACATTCTCTCTGCCCAACGATCTTGCCTTGTTTCAGAAGTGACTGACATGATTATTTTCACATTCTCTCTGCCCAACGATCTTGCCTTGTTTCAGAAGTGGCTGACATGATTATTTTCACATTTTCTCTGCCCAGCAATCTTGCCTTGTTTCAGAAGTGACTGACATGATTATTTTCACATTCTCTCTGCCCAACGATCTTGCCTTGTTTCAGAAGTGACTGACATGATTATTTTCACATTCTCTCTGCCCAACGATCTTGCCTTGTTTCAGAAGTGACTGACATGATTATTTTCACATTCTCTCTGCCCAACGATCTTGCCTTGTTTCAGAAGTGGCTGACATGATTATTTTCACATTCTCTCTGCCCAGCAATCTTGCCTTGTTTCAGAAGTGACTGACATGATTATTTTCACATTCTCTCTGCCCAACCTCTTGCCTTGTTTCAGAAGTGACTGACATGATTATTTTCACATTCTCTCTGCCCAACGATCTTACCTTGTTTCAGAAGTGACTGACATGATTATTTTCACATTCTCTCTGCCCAGCGATCTTGCCTTGTTTCAGAAGTGGTAGACATGATTATTTTCACATTCTCTCTGCCCAGCGATCTTGCCTTGTTTCAGAAGTGGCTGACATGATTATTTTCACATTCTCTCTGCCCAACGATCTTGCCTTGTTTCAGAAGTGGCTGACATGATTATTTTCACATTCTCTCTGCCCAACGATCTTGCCTTGTTTCAGAAGTGGCTGACATGATTATTTTCACATTCTCTCTGCCCAGCAATCTTGCCTTGTTTCAGAAGTGACTGACATGATTATTTTCACATTCTCTCTGCCCAACGATCTTGCCTTGTTTCAGAAGTGACTGACATGATTATTTTCACATTCTCTCTGCCCAACGATCTTGCCTTGTTTCAGAAGTGACTGACATGATTATTTTCACATTCTCTCTGCCCAACGATCTTGCCTTGTTTCAGAAGTGGCTGACATGATTATTTTCACATTCTCTCTGCCCAGCAATCTTGCCTTGTTTCAGAAGACTGACATGATTATTTTCACATTCTCTCTGCCCAACGATCTTGCCTTGTTTCAGAAGTGACTGACATGATTATTTTCACATTCTCTCTGCCCAACGATCTTGCCTTGTTTCAGAAGTGACTGACATGATTATTTTCACATTCTCTCTGCCCAACGATCTTGCCTTGTTTCAGAAGTGGCTGACATGATTATTTTCACATTCTCTCTGCCCAGCAATCTTGCCTTGTTTCAGAAGTGACTGACATGATTATTTTCACATTCTCTCTGCCCAACGATCTTGCCTTGTTTCAGAAGTGGCTGACATGATTATTTTCACATTCTCTCTGCCCAACGATCTTGCCTTGTTTCAGAAGTGGCTGACATGATTATTTTCACATTCTCTCTGCCCAACGCTCTTGCCTTGTTTCAGAAGTGGCTGACATGATTATTTTCACATCTCTGCCCAACGATCTTGCCTTGTTTCAGAAGTGGCTGACATGATTATTTTCACATTCTCTCTGCCCAGCGATCTTGCCTTGTTTCAGAAGTGGCTGACATGATTATTTTCACATTCTCTCTGCCCAACGATCTTGCCTTGTTTCAGAAGTGGCTGACATGATTATTTTCACATTCTCTCTGCCCAACGATCTTGCCTTGTTTCAGAAGTGGCTGACATGATTATTTTCACATTCTCTCTGCCCAGCAATCTTGCCTTGTTTCAGAAGTGGCTGGCATGATTATTTTCACATTCTCTCTGCCCAGCGATCTTGCCTTGTTTCAGAAGTGACTGACATGATTATATTCACATTCTCTCTGCCCAACGATCTTGCCTTGTTTCAGAAGTGACTGACATGATTATTTTCACATTCTCTCTGCCCAACGATCTTGCCTTGTTTCAGAAGTGGCTGACATGATTATTTTCACATTTTCTCTGCCCAGCAATCTTGCCTTGTTTCAGAAGTGACTGACATGATTATTTTCACATTCTCTCTGCCCAACGATCTTGCCTTGTTTCAGAAGTGACTGACATGATTATTTTCACATTCTCTCTGCCCAACGATCTTGCCTTGTTTCAGAAGTGACTGACATGATTATTTTCACATTCTCTCTGCCCAACGATCTTGCCTTGTTTCAGAAGTGGCTGACATGATTATTTTCACATTCTCTCTGCCCAGCAATCTTGCCTTGTTTCAGAAGTGACTGACATGATTATTTTCACATTCTCTCTGCCCAACCTCTTGCCTTGTTTCAGAAGTGACTGACATGATTATTTTCACATTCTCTCTGCCCAACGATCTTACCTTGTTTCAGAAGTGACTGACATGATTATTTTCACATTCTCTCTGCCCAGCGATCTTGCCTTGTTTCAGAAGTGGTAGACATGATTATTTTCACATTCTCTCTGCCCAGCGATCTTGCCTTGTTTCAGAAGTGGCTGACATGATTATTTTCACATTCTCTCTGCCCAACGATCTTGCCTTGTTTCAGAAGTGGCTGACATGATTATTTTCACATTCTCTCTGCCCAACGATCTTGCCTTGTTTCAGAAGTGGCTGACATGATTATTTTCACATTCTCTCTGCCCAGCAATCTTGCCTTGTTTCAGAAGTGGCTGGCATGATTATTTTCACATTCTCTCTGCCCAGCGATCTTGCCTTGTTTGAGAAGTGACTGACATGATTATATTCACATTCTCTCTGCCCAACGATCTTGCCTTGTTTCAGAAGTGACTGACATGATTATTTTCACATTCTCTCTGCCCAACGATCTTGCCTTGTTTCAGAAGTGGCTGACATGATTATTTTCACATTTTCTCTGCCCAGCAATCTTGCCTTGTTTCAGAAGTGACTGACATGATTATTTTCACATTCTCTCTGCCCAACGATCTTGCCTTGTTTCAGAAGTGACTGACATGATTATTTTCACATTCTCTCTGCCCAACGATCTTGCCTTGTTTCAGAAGTGGCTGACATGATTATTTTCACATTCTCTCTGCCCAACGATCTTGCCTTGTTTCAGAAGTGGCTGACATGATTATTTTCACAATCTCTCTGCCCAGCGATCTTGCCTTGTTTCAGAAGTGACTGACATGATTATTTTCACATTCTCTCTGCCCAACGATCTTGCCTTGTTTCAGAAGTGACTGACATGATTATTTTCACATTCTCTCTGCCCAACGATCTTGCCTTGTTTCAGAAGTGACTGACATGATTATTTTCACATTCTCTCTGCCCAGCGATCTTGCCTTGTTTCAGAAGTGGTAGACATGATTATTTTCACATTCTCTCTGCCCAGCGATCTTGCCTTGTTTCAGAAGTGGTGACATGATTATTTTCACATTCTCTCTGCCAAGCGATCTTGCCTTGTTTCAGAAGTGACTGACATGATTATTTTCACATTCTCTCTGCCCAACGATCTTGCCTTGTTTCAGAAGTGACTGACATGATTATTTTCACATTCTCTCTGCCCAGCGATCTTGCCTTGTTTCAGAAGTGGTAGACATGATTATTTTCACATTCTCTCTGCCCAGCGATCTTGCCTTGTTTCAGAAGTGACTGACATGATTATTTTCACATTCTCTCTGCCCAGCGATCTTGCCTTGTTTCAGAAGTGACTGACATGATTATTTTCACATTCTCTCTGCCCAGCGATCTTGCCTTGTTTCAGAAGTGACTGACATGATTATTTTCACATTCTCTCTGCCCAACGATCTTGCCTTGTTTCAGAAGTGACTGACATGATTATTTTCACATTCTCTCTGCCCAACGATCTTGCCTTGTTTCAGAAGTGACTGACATGATTATTTTCACATTCTCTCTGCCCAACGATCTTGCCTTGTTTCAGAAGTGACTGACATGATTATTTTCACATTCTCTCTGCCCAGCAATCTTGCCTTGTTTCAGAAGTGGCTGGCATGATTATTTTCACATTCTCTCTGCCCAGCGATCTTGCCTTGTTTCAGAAGTGACTGACATGATTATTTTCACATTCTCTCTGCCCAACGATCTTGCCTTGTTTCAGAAGTGTCTGACATGATTATTTTCACATTCTCTCTGCCCAGCAATCTTGCCTTGTTTCAGAAGTGACTGACATGATTATTTTCACATTCTCTCTGCCCAACGATCTTGCCTTGTTTCAGAAGTGACTGACATGATTATTTTCACATTCTCTCTGCCCAACGATCTTGCCTTGTTTCAGAAGTGACTGACATGATTATTTTCACATTCTCTCTGCCCAACGATCTTGCCTTGTTTCAGAAGTGGCTGACATGATTATTTTCACATTCTCTCTGCCCAGCAATCTTGCCTTGTTTCAGAAGTGACTGACATGATTATTTTCACATTCTCTCTGCCCAACGATCTTGCCTTGTTTCAGAAGTGACTGACATGATTATTTTCACATTCTCTCTGCCCAACGATCTTGCCTTGTTTCAGAAGTGACTGACATGATTATTTCACATTCTCTCTGCCCAACGATCTTGCCTTGTTTCAGAAGTGACTGACATGTATATTTTCACATTCTCTCTGCCCAGCGATCTTGCCTTGTTTCAGAAGTGGTGACATGATTATTTTCACATTCTCTCTGCCCAGCGATCTTGCCTTGTTTCAGAAGTGGCTGGCATGATTATTTTCACATTCTCTCTGCCAAGCGATCTTGCCTTGTTTCAGAAGTGACTGACATGATTATTTTCACATTCTCTCTGCCCAACGATCTTGCCTTGTTTCAGAAGTGACTGACATGATTATTTTCACATTCTCTCTGCCCAGCGATCTTGCCTTGTTTCAGAAGTGGTAGACATGATTATTTTCACATTCTCTCTGCCCAGCGATCTTGCCTTGTTTCAGAAGTGACTGACATGATTATTTTCACATTCTCTCTGCCCAGCGATCTTGCCTTGTTTCAGAAGTGACTGACATGATTATTTTCACATTCTCTCTGCCCAGCGATCTTGCCTTGTTTCAGAAGTGACTGACATGATTATTTTCACATTCTCTCTGCCCAGCGATCTTGCCTTGTTTCAGAAGTGACTGACATGATTATTTTCACATTCTCTCTGCCCAGCGATCTTGCCTTGTTTCAGAAGTGACTGACATGATTATTTTCACATTCTCTCTGCCCAGCGATCTTGCCTTGTTTCAGAAGTGACTGACATGATTATTTTCACATTCTCTCTGCCTAACGATCTTGCCTTGTTTCAGAAGTGGTAGACATGATTATTTTCACATTCTCTCTGCCCAGCGATCTTGCCTTGTTTCAGAAGTGGTGACATGATTATTTTCACATTCTCTCTGCCCAGCGATCTTGCCTTGTTTCAGAAGTGGTGACATGATTATTTTCACATTCTCTCTGCCCAACGATCTTGCCTTGTTTCAGAAGTGACTGACATGATTACTTTCACATTCTCTCTGCCCAGCGATCTTGCCTTGTTTCAGAAGTGGTGACATGATTATTTTCACATTCTCTCTGCCCAACGATCTTGCCTTGTTTCAGAAGTGACTGACATGATTATTTTCACATTCTCTCTTCCCAGCGATCTTGCCTTTTTTCAGAAGTGGTGACATGATTATTTTCACATTCTCTCTGCCCAACGATCTTGCCTTGTTTCAGAAGTGACTGACATGATTATTTTCACATTCTCTCTGCCCAGCGATCTTGCCTTGTTTCAGAAGTGACTGACATGATTATTTTCACATTCTCTCTGCCCAGCGATCTTGCCTTGTTTCAGAAGTGGTGACATGATTATTTTCACATTCTCTCTGCCCAACGATCTTGCCTTGTTTCAGAAGTGACTGACATGATTATTTTCACATTCTGCCCAGCGATCTTGCCTTGTTTCAGAAGTGACTGACATGATTATTTTCACATTCTCTCTGCCCAATGATCTTGCCTTGTTTCAGAAGTGACTGACATGATTATTTTCACATTCTCTCTGCCCAGCGATCTTGCCTTGTTTCAGAAGTGGTGACATGATTATTTTCACATTCTCTCTGCCCAATGATCTTGCCTTGTTTCAGAAGTGACTGACATGATTATTTTCACATTCTCTCTGCCCAGCGATCTCGCCTTGTTTCAGAAGTGGTAGACATGATTATTTTCATCAAGGTTTTTAATATACATATACACATATACAATATATTTTCTATATACAGTCCATGTTTTATGAAGAAAAACATAGACTAAGCCACGTCTGCATCAAAAGTTCTTTTAACTTCTTTTCAAGTGTTTGGACATGTTAATAAATGTTCTTACTAAGTATATACCAAACCCTATCAAAACAAAACAATTATATAAAAGGTCCAGCAGGCAACACTACCTAATTATAGACTGACAAACATAATGGGCAAGGCTTTATTATATTTGGTAATTTGATTTTGAATGAAAACCTGCTTTTATACAGGAATCTTGCTGACCTGAACAAAGATGGAGCACTATCCCTGGAGGAGTTTTGTATTGCCATGCACCTGGTTGTACTACGGAGGAACGAGGTCGAGATTCCAGACAGACTGCCGTTCTCTCTCATGCCATATAACGCATTCACAAATGGCAAGTAGTAGCTTTGTTGTTTCCAAAATTGATATACGCATAACAACTGATGACCTTATGTCCCTTAACATCACAAATTCTTAATTGCCAAATTTATGTCAGAATTATTGCCCTTTGTTTCTAATATTGTATAATTTTTCTCAAAACGTGTCTAATGGACTGTTCCCGAACTTCATATACACGTAACAACTTATGACCTCATGTCCCTGTACATCACACATTGTTGTTTGCCTAATTATTACAGAATTATGACCCTTTGTTTGATTTTACTCTGATATTGTATAATGTTCTGTAACACTTTTTTAACTCGACTTTTTCGAAGAAAAAAAGAGCTATTGTCCTCACTTGATCGTCTGCATCAGCGTCGTCTGCATCCAGTTAAAATTTTGTATGTAAGCTTGTTTCTCCGAAATTACTTCACATGATAATGGATTGAAACTTCACACATGTAGACAATACCATTGTAGGTTCTACAACTCGTCCTTTTATTTTAACAAAGTTATGCCCCTTTTTATACTTAGAAAATGTGGTTAAAGTTTTATATGTAAGCTTGCATCTCCAGGTGTTTTTATGGCCGAAGGTCATATTCCCAATGCCAAAACATACTTTTCCCCCAGTTTTCAGAAATAAAAAAAAATCTAATAAAAAAACAAACAAAAATACTCTCTTTTTTTGTTTAAAGTGTGCCAATGATTGAGGTTCAAAAGCTTTTAAATGCTTCTGTTGATCTTGTTTTACAGTAAACAGTATTAGAGATACAATTATGAGAGGAATGCTTTATTATATTTTTCCAAATTTTATGAAAAATGGCGCTAAATTACCAGTTTTATGAAAAATCACACTAAAATTTCCACTTGTGACGGTATGGGTTATGTTCCCAAAATACGGAATGAAAACACTGATCTCGAAAACTACTTTCCATAATGGATTGAAACTTCACACATGTATTCCGCATTATTAGACGTCGTCATGCAGCCAGGTTCTACCACTCATGCTTTTATTTTATATACTTAGAAAAAATTGGTTACAGTTTTTGTGTCGCCTGCATAGCATCATGCATGGCAGACACTTAGGGATCACTTTGTTGTCATCGTCTGTCGTCGTCCGTCACACTTGCAACCTAACCTTGGCCATAACTTGAAAAGTATGTGACCTATGTTCATGACACTTCACACACATCTTCATCTTAACCCAAGGAATGTTGTTACACATGTTCAATAACACTGACTTTCATTTTGGAAGAGTTATGCCCCTTTTCATAAAACTTTTAACCTACAACCTAACCAAGCTCATAACTGGCCATAACTTTAAAACTATTTGACCTATGTTCATGAAACTTTACACTCATATTCATCTTACCACACAGAATATTGTTACCCATGACCAATAACTTTGACTTTCATTTCAGCAGAGTTATGCCCCCTTTCATAAAACTTTTAACCTACAACCTAACCAAGCTCATAACTGGCCATAACTTGAAAAGTATTTGACCCATGTTTATGAAACTTCACACACATCTTCATCTTAACCAAAGAAATGTCATTACATATGTCCAATAACTCTGACTTTCATTTTGGCAGAGTTATGCCCTTTTTCATAAAACCCTTTTTCATAAAACTTTAACTTGCAACCTAACCGAGCTCATGACTTGGCTAATTATTGACCTATGGTCATGAATTGTTATACGGTTCTTCATGATCGAGTATCCAATGCAGATTTATGCCCCTTTTCAACACTTAAAAAAATAAAGTTGTATAATTCATGCAGGATTTTACGCCTGTGATCTTCAAACTTTATAGTTAGATTGTAATTGCTGAAATAACCTCATGGCAGGCAATACAATTGTTCCATGGAAAACCCTTCTAGTGGATGTAAGCATGTCAACTTAGTCTTTATTAAATTTAAATTGTTCATTCTATAATCTTAAAATCCCACAAGAGAATTCAATGACACATCACGCATGCATTCACTTTCATATGAGGAACTCAGAGACAAGTGCCATAATTCTGTTAATAAGGAGAATTATACCTGTCAACTTTGGTTCCCAATAAATAGACAAGGCCTTGGAAGTCGAGTATCTGCACCGATGGGTGGGTTTCCCAATAAATAGACAAGGCCTTGGAAGTCGAGCATCTGCACCGATGGGTGGGTTCCCCAATAAATAGACAAGGCCTTGGAAGTCGAGCATCTGCACCGATAGGTGGGTTTCCCAATAAATAGACAAGGCCTTGGAAGTCGAGCATCTGCACCGATGGGTGGGTTTCCCAATAAATAGACAAGGCCTTGGAAGTCGAGCATCTGCACCGATGGGTGGGTTCCCCAATAAATAGACAAGGCCTTGGAAGTCGAGCATCTGCACCGATGGGTTGGTTCCCCAATAAATAGAAAAAGCCTTGGAAGTCGAGCATCTGCACCGATGGGTGGTGCTTCTTGTTATTACTTGCATTCCTCAAACATTTTTGAATAGATTGTCCCCAAACTTCATATACACATAACAACTGATGACCTTATGTCCTTCTAATTCAACCATTGTTGATTGCCATATTTTTTACTTAATTATGGCCCTTTTTTGACTTAGAATTTCAACAGTAATAGTGTATAGTGAACTTCGTGTGCCTTTCACTTCAAAAGTTTTCAGAGTGGGGGTATTCATTACCTTCAGTGATATTTCTAGTTGTTTTTTACTCATAAAGTCCTCATTGTCCACCGCTGCTTGTAGAAAGAAGGGGGCTATAGAAATGGGCTTAGTCCATGAATCCATCTTCTGAATGAACACTTCTGAACAATTACGGTCACATAATTTGAAATTTCTGATCTTGTTTGAAACAAGGCATATATATTTTATCCCAGAAACGTCATGAGAGTTCAATTTCTAAAATACACTTATCAAAATCCCAAACCTCAATCTTTTCAACATATACGGTAACAATAATGCCCATAAATCTTTCTTTGGCAGAGTTGGTCTACTTGGGGTTGCTAATTAAGTAGTTTCATGGACAGTACTATATATTGTATATAAATACCAAACCTGTGTTACAATGGTTTTTCAAGAGAAGAAAAGTAATGGCTGTTCAAGATAATTAGATATTTAATTAGTGATTTTTTTGTAACTGAATGAAATAGTGTTTCAATAAATTGACAGGTTCAGCAGTTTGTCATTCATTATTTTATTGAAATTTCTTTTTCACTGATGCAATCAGCAATTTTGGAAGCAACTTTAATCATGAAATTAATGAGTTGTAAAGTGTTCATTAAAATCGTCCCATTTATCATGGCACTGTTCATAGATCTGGGGTGTCTATGGCTGAATGGTTGGAGTCTCTGACTTGAAATCACTTGCCCCCCACCGCTGTGGGTTTGAGCCCTCATGGGACCGGTGTAGCAGTCAATTTTATCCCCCTCTGAAAGTCTCCCCCGGGGAAAGAATCAGCTAGCCAATTCTTTCCCCGGGGGAAGAAACCGGGAATCTTTATGTGAGAAGGCTATGCAGCCGACTTGTAAAGTGGCAGTGGTTCTAACCAGGTGGCCTCCCGTGCACAAAAATTACCCAGAGATGCACTTGGGGTCTTCCTTGGAAGCTGTAAAGTCGCCATATGACCTTAGCTGTTGGTGCGACTATAAAATACAATTCAGTTTAATGTTCATAAATCTGTCTCGGTCAAACACGAATCTGACAATGTCATTTGACCAAATAATGTCACATCAGGAATTTACGTGTGTAGAGCATTCTGTCCAACAAACAAACCTTAAGGACAGTTGAACACACGGTAAATGTTTGTGCCACATTGAGATTCAACAGTGGTAGACAGGGTTTACAGATTTTTACGGATGTAGGAATTGAGTTTTATAAACTGCGAGGATTTTAGAATCTAGACTTTAAACCTTATGACCAGACACACAGGGTTTAGTTCAGACCCGATCTGTAGACTCTATGGTATCGACAGTGTCACAAATTTTTCATCCTCATATTTTAATGTCCTCTCTTAGCCTGTCCATATTTATATGTGAAAATGAGTACTTTTGTCATCAGTTAAAAAGTGTACACCAAAAAACGTATTGTCCTCAGCACTTAGTTTAATATGAAGTTCTTTCTATTTACTATAACAGAAGACCAGGAGCCATTTGCTGCGGATCTACCCCAGGGTAGTACATTGAAGCGCCTGACACCGGTGTCTCCACCTGAGGCCCAGTGGGACAGTATGATACAAGTACAGGAGTCGCCCCAGATCTCCAGTAGCGAGGTGTCATCGCCCAGTATCACGCCAGCTAATTTTGACTTCCAGAAACCAGAGGATACTAATGTAAGACCAGAGGTTATAAGCTTTAAAGCTTCAAAGTTTTTATTTTCAGATATTTTACCCTTATTTTGTACTACTTTTATGTACATGTACAATTTATAATGTGAATTTAATGGAAATGAAATTGGATTTTACACCCAGTTTGCATATCACTTGACGTTCCATTGGGACAGCAACTTGAGAGAGATATATGATACAGGAAGAAGTTTTCCTTCAGCTGTGTCTCTGCCAGTGAGCAAACCTATATGGGCCAGAAGGAAACCTATGTGGGCCAGAGGCAAACCTTTGTGAGCCAGAGGTCTGTTGCTCTAAAGCACAAGACATTATTCACTGAGCTATCGAAGCCACTTTGTGAATTCCTGGAAATAAATGGAATTAATTCATTGAATACATTTTGATACCAAAAAGACACAAACTATGTATGCATGATACAGTTGCATATCCCCTTTTGTTTTTGTAAAACCACTGGCTTTCTTATTTTTGAAAAAGTGCCTCGGATGCATACAAACTGACTGTGTTTTGAGAAAACAAAGAGTGTGGCCTTGTTATTATTGACAGTGTCTTCACTGTCTTGGCTCTTACAGACATGACAAGCTGTTTGTATTTTGAGAAAACCAACCCCTTATTTGTCTCCATCAAGAGCCTGTTTTTATGTCAGTGTGTTTCTTCATTTAGTTTGAATGTTATAGGAAGGTAGCTGTTGAAGATCTTTGCTTGGTAAACTTGAAAGAGACCACTGACTGTGCTCACACTTGTTCAAGTCCAGCTTGCTGTAAATGTAAAAATGGTTGAAATGAATAAGGTTCATTGGATACTTCCTGAAGGTGGTCTGATAGTGCACTTTAAAGGGGGTACATCAGGATTTTTCTAGAAACATCTTAAATTAGAAAATTGTTACAGTTCATGATAAAACACTTATATCATTCAAAATATGATGTTAGAACCATTTTGTTAATGTCTAAACTTTGAAAACACCATATAGCTAGAAAGGAATCGGACGTAAAATGCTGAAATTAACCCAGGTGCATCACCTAGGATAGCACGTATTACTGTGCAGAATGAATTTGCAAATAATGGATAATTTTTAGGCTCATTCATTATGTTTTGGCCAAGTAGAATAGAAAATATCAATATTTGTCAATTTTAAGTCGGACACCTAGATCCCCATGAAAAGCCTGATGTACTCCCTTTAAAGACGTTACAGGTTATAAGCTAGGGCTCTATAGTTATAGATTAATTATTTATGCGTCTTCTGTGTCATTAGAATTATTATTTGATGGCTGGTGGGTCTTTCAAAAAAGTGCTGTCAACCTTTAATTCCGGAATTTTTCTTAGCTTTAGCTATTTTTATCTAAAGCTTCAAATATATTATTTGTGAAATAAAGTTAACAATTAGTAATAAATAAAAGTAAATATTTTTGTAAATATTGTATTTTGTATAAAAACATACAAGATTTCCACGTGTCCCTGTTAAGAAATTAGGATCCCCATGTCATCAGAATTTATATGTTTCAGGAAGCTCATATAATTCATCCCAAAGCTCGCCGTTTATCGCCGGAAACCATTTCAGAGATTACAGAGACTCGGCCAGAAAGGGGTAGGGCATTTTCAGGTAGACTACTAACCTGGGTTGCGGTGCTGGCTCCCAGCTTTTATTACTACTAAAACTTATATAACTTGTCTACATTATACGCCAAATAATGCTTAGATTCTCATTCCTTTAAGAATTTAGTTTAAACTATACTGAAAGGAAAAAGAAACGCGACACGGAATTTTCCGCTATATATTGTATGTACAATATGCTGCTGTTGATCGAATGGTACATGGCTACGTAAGATCTTTCCTTCATGAAAAAGAACTAAAACAACACGTAACACAGCAAATAATATTCTTACAAAGTTTCATTATTGACAGGGTACGTGTTTGGCTCAAGCATGTGAGCAAACTTAGGATGCAAAATTTTGCAAACTCTTTACTTTAAATACAGTACTGAACTGGCTCAATTTTTTAAAAAGGAACTCCAACATTTAGGAATTTCTTGTTACGTGTTCTGTGATTAAGACATTTACAGCATCATAGTTGTGTCCTTTAACTATCTGCCACTTTTATTTTTACAAAGCATCTTGGGATTTCCTTGAAATATATATGGAATTAAGTGTGCAGTATATACAATATATAGCAGAAATTCCCGTGTCGTGTTTCTTTTTCCTTTCAGTATATTTTGATTTGCAAAATGGAGACATTTTTCTTTGCTATTCTTATTAAAAAAAAATCTTTTTAACACAACAACATTTATTTCTCAACTTTATGAGAATTTTGTACACTGTCACATTTTTCCACTATTAAAAATCTGGATGAGAATCTAAACATTAATTTGCCTCTGCCTTAAGCAAAGGATCATTCATAGCTTGTGCATTCTTTAAGCAAGTTTGCATCCTATAAGCAAGTTTACATTCTATATTAAGCGAGTTTACATTCTATATTAAGCGAGTTTACATTCTATAAGTGAGTTCCTTTTCTAATTGTTCATTGGGAAACAACGGAACAACAGCTGGAAATGATTGAACATTGTCGTTACATGCACATTTTTAATAAATACCACTCTTGTCTTCTAGTGTACAGAATAAACGCTTTAGTTACAATTTATGGCCTCTTAGGTGTGATTCTTCTATTAACATTATGTCCCCATTATTTGTGATCCCATTGAAATTGCAGTTTAAAAATATAAAAATTAGAGCTCAAATAATCATGAAATATTTTTTACTTGCGACTTCCAGTTTAATTTTTTTACTTGCGACTTCCAGTTTAACAGGGTTCTCCACAGGCCATTTAAGCATAGCGGTGCTGCTGCGATCGACTTTGCAAAACACACATGCCTCAATGCCTAAAAGTGACCGCTTCTCTTAAAACAAACCGGAGTTTGTTTTTGTCAAATTTCAATAAAAAGGAATGATGACTGATGTAACGTGCCCCCCACCACCCCCAACCCCAACCTCGCGTATGAACGTAAAATGACTCGATGCTTGAAAAAAATCCTGTTTAATATGTTTACACTTTTATCTAGACAGTGCTATCTTTAAATAAATACGTTCTTGATACATATGTGAAGTAATTGTATAATACGTGACCTTGATTATGACATAAGCTGAGTATTTATAAGTTTGTATTTATTATTCAAATGTTAAAATATTAGTGTATAAACATATTAAACTGGAAGTTGCAATAAAAATATTCAGGATTATTTGAGTTCTACTTTTTGTCTTTTTGTCTTTTTGTCTTTTATAAATGCAATTTTAATGGGGACATAATCCGTAATAAAGGTTTTGACAAAATCCAACTGTTTCAATTATTACTCATCGTTCCAAGTAAACAAGATGATTTCCAATCTCCTTAAAATCATATTCTAATTACTCTTTGATACACTCCGCTATATGATCTGACAACACTGCGTTGGAGGTCACATCAGATCAACCTTTCATATAATCGATATTCATGAGAAGATCAACTAAATTCAACGAATGAAATTGCGCGTTTCATATGCACTTCAGATAAAATTCGAGTGAACTGAACAAATGAAAATCCACATAAAACTCATAGATCTTTATTCGAAAAAAGAAAAATATTTGGGTGTTATTGCTGTGGATTGCTAGATAACTTCAAAGAAATGCGCTAAATGGCATGTTTTACAGCAAGAATACGAAGAAAATCATGGGCGCTGTTCTGTGTTTTGAAAATATATATATTCTACCAAGATTTTTACCACATTAGGTTTTTAAAATAGTATGTCATAGTTTGTCATGGTTGGTGTAATTTTAGTGTGGGTTCAAAATAGTATGTGCTATTGAACAATCTTGTTATTTGTTTTTTTTCAATATTCAATATTGGTTTTTGTGTTATGTTCGTCAACGCAATTATTTTGCTTTTTATAAGCTAAAAGTTACCGTAAGTCTCTTTCAATACCGAGTGTAGACTTATCCACAGCGTTTGCCTGAAACGCGACAGTGATGCAGTCTATACCGAGCAATTTTGTAGGCTGAAATCTGATTGGCTAATCGTAAGGTCAGTATGACGTGACCTCCAATGCAGTGTTGTTAGATCCTGAGCATTGTAGAGTATTGTAGCGTGATAAACGGTTTGATTTTAATGAGATTGGATGATTTCGAAAAATGTTAACAAAAGATGATTTCTAGAAATTTTAAATATCGTTTTAATGGCAAACGAAAATATCACTGAACGACCCCAGTATTTTGAAAAGAAATCTAAGTAGGACATTGTGTGGATGATCCTTGGCATTGCTGAGAACTCAATACACCAGATGCTTTATGTGGGTTGATGTTGGTAGCAGAATTTAAAAATAACCTCCAACATCAAAATTTATGTCTCGGTACAAGCATTTTCTTTACTTCAGGCATATACTTTTTTTGCAAAATACCAAAACTCAGTTATCTGAGCTTAGAAGATTTTATACAAAGTATGATAAACAATTGTATTCTTGGATGTTAATGCAATTTGAAATAAATTGTTTCAGTTTATTTTTTGAAGATTGATTAATTCCCTTGTTAGCGCAGTTTGGAATGTGCTTCTTTTTTTAGATGACATAAAATGGTTTTGATGCTAATAACCCAAGATTCAAGTCACTTCAGTACACTATCTGTATTGACATTTAATTTAAATTCTGCACCATTTAGCTTAAAACTCTGTTGTGAGCTCGACTATTTAAAGAATAAGAGAATTTATGCAGTCCTATCGGTATTGTTGTCTGGTTAAACTGACTGAAAGTTGTTGTTATCTTATGTTTTACTGGAACAATATTCATGAAACTTTGTTTGGGGATGAGTCATACACCTTTTGTGTTAGGAGCCAGTAGTTGAAAGATTAAGGTCAAAGTGAAATTAGCTTAACCTTGAAACTGGTTAAATATGTAGCTTGTTATCTTGAGTTGTACTGAAGCAGTCTTTGTTCAGGAAACTTTGTATGCATGGTGCAGTTGGAATTGTTCAGAGAACTTCTTTTTCGATCATAAGGTCAAAGGTCAAGGTCAGTGTATACTTATATATGGTTTTGACACAATATTTGAGGTTTTTCATGAAACATTTTAAGTATGATATGGTTATGCTAGGCCAGACACCTATTTTTTTTTATCAAAAGGATAAATTTCAAGGTCATAATTGCCTTCAACTTGACCTTGAAAATAGTATGTGCATGATATATTAAAGTCCTACATAATATATTTTCATGAACGTGTGTCTTGGTTGCTTATTAATTTTCAGGTCATAAGGTTAAAGGTTTAGATCACACTTTGAAAATAAACTTGATCTATAGAATGTCTGCATCATGTCAAGTTTTACATGACTTATCAACAACATCCTAGTGTCTTTTAAAATTCATTGACAGCTACAATTACCCCTCCCCTTTTTAAGACAATTTTGTACCATGTTTATCAAATTATCCTCAAAATATTCGTAACAGTGGAGCTGATCAGTTACAGCTCTTGTTCAGTTATGTTTTGTTTGATCCCTCATGGACCTAGGAATCTTTATTTGAGGAAGCTATCCAGCTGGCTTGCGGAACGATGGTTCTACCCAGGTTCCCGCCAGTGCATGAAAATTGCCCGGTGGGGCACCTGAGGTCTTCATCCACCAATGGAAGCTGAAAAAGTCGCCATATGATCTTATCTGTTGGTGCAACTATAAAATCCAATATTCAGTTCATTCATGTTTTAAATAAATAGATATTATCTAATAATTGAACTTTTTTAATATTATAAAATTAAAATAATTGCTGCAGTTTACTTTCGCTTTGATTAAATCTTGCATGATCTAGTATTGTATGTGTTTGCATTGTTCATGAATTTTGAATTGCATGTTGCTGAATTTTACATGTTATAGCTAACAGAGGTTATTAGATAAGTTTACTTGCACTTACTGTCTTGGGCTATCTTACTTCTCTAGTGCTTGCATGCAGCCTTGTATCTGCTCTTGTGTCTTCTCTTACCTCTCTGGTGTCTGCATGCAGCCTTGTATTTACTCTTACATCTCTGGTGTCAACATACACCCTTGTATCTACTCTTACATCTCTGGTGTCAACTAACATCCTTGTATCTACTCTTACGTCTCTGGTGTCAACATACACCCTTGTATCTACTCTTACGTCTCTGGTGTCAACATACACCCTTGTATCTACTCTTACGTCTCTGGTGTCAACATACACCCTTGTAGCTATTCTTACGTCTCTGGTGTCAACATACACCCTTGTATCTACTCTTACATCTCTGGTGTCAACATACACCCTTATATCTACTCTTACATCTCTGGTGTCAACATACACCCTTGTATCTACTCTTACATCTCTGGTGTCAACATACACCCTTGAATCTACTCTTACATCTCTGGTGTCAACATACACCCTTGTATCTACTCTTACGTCTCTGGTGTCAACACACACCCTTGTATCTACACTTACGTCTCTGGTGTCAACATACACCCTTGTATCTACTCTTACATCTCTGGTGTCAGCATACACCCTTGTATCTATTCTTGCATATTTGGTGCCTGCATGCAGCCTTGTATCTGTTTTTATTTCTCTGTTGCCAGCATGCAGATTCTTTGCCTGATTAAACTGTTGTTTAATTCTTGCCAACAGGCGTGTAGCAAATTTAGACAAGAAAATTATTTTTGTAATCCAGAAACTTTCCTTTTCTTTTTACACCATTTCTTTATAAATCAAAAATCCACGAAATTATATCAACAAGAAATTGTCTTTCATGTACATCTAAATTTGTTGCCAGTGAATGTAAGAATTTCACACTTTACCAGCTTTAATACAAATTGTTTCTTAATCCTTATCGATATGCCAGTACACATGTATATTGTATGCTGCTTGTAATATGCTGGAATATATATATGCTTAATGTTAAAGTTTTGTTGTTTACTAGTATACTCGTAATTATAAGATTTTTTGTTCAATATTTTGGAATATATTAAATTTCATGTATCCTTTATATGTTTGTACTGGTCTGACTCCAGAAGGTCAGTTAAATGTTAACCTTTCTCGCATGTGCATTTGTTCTTAATACATTTTTGTTGCTCTTATTGTTTATTTTCCTGATCCTACGAAAAACATCCTGACTGCCGTCTTGAATGTCTAATATTTAGGGCCCTGGAGTTTAGAAAAAGCAGTTAGAGCCCTGGGATTTAGAAAAATCAGTTAGGGCCCTGGGGTTTAGAAAAATCAATTAGGGCCCTGGGGTTTAGAAAAATCAGTTAGGTCCCTGGGGTTTAGAACAAACAAGACAAGAGTCTTTAATAGTGTGTATTAAAAATAGAAGGGCTGTTTAAATTGGGTTTAATGTATAAATCTTTGAATGCCTAAGCATAATTTTATGTGGCTGGTGTGGCACAGTGGATGGCGCAGTGGACTTGAAATCTGGTTCAAGCCTTGCCAGTGCCACTGAGTTTTGTCAGTGCATGCTTGGGCCCAATACACTTTGTGTCGTCCGTCCAATGGGGCATAATACAGGTGGTCCCTTGTATAGAGTCTGTCCTCTGAGCACGTTAAAAATCTTTAATCATAGGAATCTGTTTAATAGCAAAAATTGGGAAGGGCAGGGCTGGAAAATTTCACTCATCTGCTCGCCATGGTTCAGGCTGAGTAAATATTTACATTCAGTCGTCCTGCTGGACAAGTAGAATTTCAATCATCCACAATCCAATGAATCGTCCAAAATCCAATAAAATCGTTCGGTTTTTAACTTAACAGCGATCGATTTTGACAACCAGAACAATAATACTGCCGCGCATGCGTACTGTCCGTTATTGATTTCCCAGATGTAAAACGTTCATAACCCGGGACCGTATTCATTCCGTGTGTAAAGTGTGAATGCTATGATTTTAACATGCCCGTATATTTTGTTTATTGTGTGAATAAACTAAGGTCGTTCAAATTAAAACAATGTTTAAAGTACATATAAAATATTGGCCGCATTTATATTTGCATGAAATTATTTGTTTTGACAGAAATCACTCAATTGTCTAGATCCTGGATTTTAAACAAATACCAACATTCGTCTGAAAAATTCATCTGAATTCATAATAAGTTTCAATTGGATGCTCATTTTATTACCATAAAACAGAATTTGAATAAAGTGAGCATTTAAAATGAAATTTAAGACTTCAAGCTTCATGTTATGAAAATCACCAAAATATAAGGACGAGTAGAATTTTGTTAAGTACGAATAAGTTTTACAGTTTACTCGTCCTACAGTACACTTCCAAAGAATTTTCAAACCCTGCAGGGTTCCCGGATTCCTGTGTATCCTACCCCTCTCCCTGGGGCAGCTCGAATTAACCTTAACGGTGTGTTGATGAGCTGTTAAACAACAATTCAGTGCAGCAGGATATGTTGCGTCGTTGCAAACCTTTTAGGAATCCTTGATCGGGCATAGATTGTTGTTCAAACTTTTGGACATGTGAGTTTTCATGTTTCTTTCCAATCAAATCTTTATAAAGCCCTTATCTACAATACCAAGTCTTAAAAATGCTATCGCCTTGTTGCTTCTCTGTCAAAAATTGTGCAGATTCAAGAAAGATAACCTATATGTCGTATGAATGGCAGTCAGGATGTTGACGTTTTATTACAGGGACACACAGCAATCTTGATCTATTGTCACCCTGTACTATTTTAAAAATGATTCTTGTCTTAATGTTATATTTCAGAAAAGTTCTGCAAAATTGGATTTTATTTTAAAAAATCAAAAATAAGTCTAGTAAATAATATAATATAATGAAAGGGAAATAACTGATTTTGAAATCTTTGAAATTGGCATGTATATATACTGAACAAAATAAGTTTAGCACGTCTTTTTAGGGACATTGATTAAACATATGAACATTGATATAATTGTTTGAAGCTTTTAGAAATGCTAGGTAAGGATTTGATTTTCAAAATAAATTTTTTTGAGCGACGTATCCGACTTACCTCCCATATATAATAAAAACAACTAATTTTGTTATACAAACTTATTGCTTTTCACAGATTCAATGTTTGGTATTAACAAGAACTATCCATTCTGTCATTGTTTAAATTCTCTAAAGTGTGTTCACAAAACATTGTTGTTCTCAAACAAAAATGTTCCAATTTGTAACTCGTCTATGGAATTGACATGCATTTGATGTGCTAAATTTATTTCGTTCAGTGTAGTTGGTAAGTAGTTTAAAAGCAAATTGATATTGAAAAATTAATCATCAAAACAATTTTTTTTACTTTTTTTTTTCAAAACTGAATTGGCGCTACATGATTTATAAAACGAAAAACTTGAAAAATAATCAGATAAGTTGACACAGTAAGGTTTATAAAACTTTTGCTAATTTTGCTGCATGAAAATCTGCCACCAGATTGCCGTGTGTCCCTTTCAAGCATGTATAGATGTTGTCAGTGTCTTGTATTGTTACGTTGTTGATTTACAGAACCCGTGCCTACTTCTGGTGACGGTAACTTGCATGATTCTGAGCAATCTCACCAAGCACTTACAAAACAGAGATCAAACACCACTGCGTCACATGCAACGGATCATAATCATATAGATGCTGCCAGCGCATCTCTCCAGAGTCGGCCTCGACCCTCTGTTAAAAAAAATGCAGGTACAAGAGAAGTACAAACCATGTATAAACAAGATATAGGTTTAGCAAGAATGCATTCAGTGTTCTGTTTGCATTTCTTATTTTGAAGTCCAGGTCGCCTTGACTAAAAAAAAAGTAAAACACTGATTTATAGCATTTCATGTAACAGTAAGTATTTGAAATATGTTTTCAAGCCAGGTCAATTATAAGAGATCTTGATTGTATTTGTGACATTTCTAAGTGATACAGAGATATTTCTAAAACCTGTCATAAATTTGGTTTCAAGGTAGCCCAATTAGGACTGAAGCCGGGTTCAAGTTCAAGGGAAAAGTTTTGCCCAAATAAAGGAGAAGTTCTCCGTCATTTTCAAGTTTTCCTTCTTTGTATCATATCAAAGGCTTCTTCCAGTCACTGACAGGGAGGTCAGCAGTTTTAGCACACTTCTCCCTGTTGCTTATACCCTGTTAGTACACTCTTCTCGCAAATGCAACCCTGGTTCAAATTGCGACTGAGTGTAATAGATTGTATGACCCAGGATAGTGTTGTCTTCGAGCGCTACGCATGGTTATCTCCTATCACATGGTTATCTCCCATCACATGGTTATCTCCAATCACATGGTTATTTCCCATCAATGTTTATCTCCCATCTCAGGGTTATCTCCCATCTCAGGGTTATCTCCCATCACAGTATTATCTCCGTTGTAGAATACAGTCTCTGTACTGCTCTAAAACTACCAATGTTAACCAACATCATCAGTTGGGTGTCCATACATCGTAAAGTGTTTCGCCCCTTTCAAAACCCAAGACACTCTAGTGCTGATCAGGCACTGCATGTTGGTAGTTAGCACCAGCTCTTGGCCTCTCCATGGAGCCAAAGCCAACTTGATGCCTTCTCAGCGACACAGCTCACTGCCTGGATGGCCTGCTTCCTAGCCCGGCATGTGATTCCAGTAGCAGTGGGCATCTTCTTCGGTAGTTACAGCTTCTTTGATAGCTAGCACCAGCTCCCATCACAGCGTTATTTCCCATCAGTGGTTATCTCCCATCTCAGGGTTATCTCTCATCTCAGGATTATCTCCCATCATGGGTTATCTCCCATCACATGGTTATCTCTCATCACATGATTATCTCCCATGTCAGGGTTATCTCCCATCACATGGTTATCTCCCATCATATGGTTATCTCTCATTACATGTTTTTTTTGCCATTACATGGTTATCTCCCATCTCAGGATTATCTCCCATCACATGGTTATCTCCCATCTCAAGGTTATCTCCCATCTCAAGGTTATCTCCCATTACATGGTCTCCCATCACATGGTTATGTCCCATCACATGGTTATGTCCCATCACATGGTTCTTCTGGCATCAATAGAACTCTCATACAACCCTTCGTGTAACCCTGCACATGAGTGTGATTTCGAGTACCAGTAGCATAATACTTCCTACCGAGGAACCAGTCTACTTCATACCGAGCAACCAGTCAAGTTTGTCCTCAGTCAGGTTGACCAGGAACATAATTTGGAAACCTATTACAGAGGGAGGGTTACTGAATTACTATTTGCGGTGCTGAAAGCTAATCATTATCATGGAAAGAACATGTTGGTCATTAAATAAAATCTTCTAGTTGCTCATTTAGATCTAGGTTTCATTAATTGACAGGGCTTGAACATACTTTTCTTCTAGCTTAGAGGCTGTGTTACACTTGTATGGAACAGATTAAATGATTCAGCTTTGCATGCATCTAATTTTGGGGTATGGGTTTGCTACATATACGGCAGTTTTATTTTGAATACCAGTATTTAGAGAAAGTTTTTTAAGGCTTTTTAATATTAACTGAATGTTTTGCATGTCCTTTTATTGCCATCCCTTTTATTAAATCTCTTTAAAATTGCAAAAAAATATACTTAAATATTGACTATATTATGCCTATTTGAATGAAAATATGTAACTTTGTCTCAAAGTTTGTGGTAGAATTGTAGAGCTTTATTTATTTTGTAAGTGAAGTCGTTCTGTATGTAACTGGTAATCTTTGTATGATGATATGCTTGCTATAAGTTCTGATCTATCTTAAAGCATTTACAAGCAGTTTATGTAACTCTGATATGCGCATGATGTGCATTTTTAGCAAACATTGTATTGTCTTTATAACGGTTAATAGCTGCAGAAACTAGGATTTATCTCATTATGGTGACAAACTTTCACATGTGACACGTCCTGCAAAATGAGATCAGTTTTGGTGAAGATATTGAGTATATTTATAAACAAGATAGTGATTGAATTTTGAATATAAACCCAAAAAATGTAATCTCTGTAGTGTTTATAAAAGTTCCAGGATTTGGATTCTCTTAGTCTGTTTTAACTTCGAAACATTTTAATGACCAAGAAATTGTTAACTGAAATATTGTGTTCTGCATTGTGCATATGCTTATGAAAATGGGAGAATATGATTATTTTATTATTTATCACTTGATATGATTTTGGCCTATCAACAAGAATCCATTATCTTGTATCGTCAGCTTAGCATGTTCTTCATGCAATTGGTACCGGTTTTCTCGACATGTCACGTAGTGAAGATGTGCGGCACAGTCTTCTTTTAACTACGTCTCAATACCTGTAACTTTGGTTCCAGTTCCAGCTATCCCTGGTCACATCCTGCCCCCCGTACCCCTCTCTAGTCAGCTATCCCTCGACCCGTCCATCAGTGCAGAAGCAGGACATGAACCCCCCACTCCGCCTCCCAGACCCGGTCAGCATGGCAGAAGTATGTCAGTCGATTATTATAATGGTAAGTTACACTTCATCTAACCTTCATTGCAATTAACAGCATCTCCGTGGCCGAATGGTTAACGATGGTGCGCTGTAAACCTTCGCCTCTCACCGCTGCGGGTTCGAATCCCACTGGGAGCTCGACTTGTAAGTGAGGAAGTGTCGATTCTAAATTTTCTAATTTATTTAAGCCCAGTAGCATTCTTTTTATAATTTAATGTCTAATAATTAATCAGTTCTACATTTTTTAAAAAATCAGCATTTTATTGGATAATCATATGCTAGTATAATGCCATCTTTTCCTATCAAGTAATTGTATTATATTCTGTGACCTTGTGTCATTCAATTACTTGACATGTTGGCCATGATATTAAATATTAGAAAAGCTAGTCAACCAACTGTTTCTGTCAATCAGATCACTGATACTGTCTAGTTGGTAAAGAATTAATAAATACGATCTACATAGCAGTTTTTAGATAGTTTTTTGCCATGGATACCACTGGTTCCCATTCCTATTGTAAGTCTTGCATCCATTAATCCAGCTATCTCTTGCCAGCTCAGCCAGTTCCAGACTGTAATCTGGAATTGAATTATGCATTGAGATTTATGATCAACTTGCATTTATAAACTAATAATAAAGTATGCCTCCAGCGAGGCTCGAACCTAGGGCAACTAGAATACTGTGCTGGTTGCCATACTGTGCTGGTTGCCATACTGTGCTGGTTGCAATATTATGCTGTTTGCCATACTGTGCTGGTTGCCATACTGTGCTGGTTTCCATACTGTGCTGTTTGCCATACTGTGCTGGTTGCAGTATTGTGCTGGTTGCCATACTGTGCTGGTTGCAGTATTGTGCTGGTTGCCATACTGTGCTGATTGCCATACTGTGCTGGTTGCAGTATTGTGCTGGTTGCCATACTGTGCTGGTTGCAGTATTGTGCTGGTTGCCATACTGTGCTGGTTGCCATACTGTGCTGGTTGCCATACTGTGCTGGTTGCCATACTGTGCTGGTTGCAGTATTGTGCTGGTTGCCATACTGTGCTGGTTGCAGTATTGTGCTGGTTGCCATACTGTGCTGGTTGCTAATGCTCTAACTAACTGAGGTATCGATGCTACACAGATGCCACAAGGATCAGTCCTGGGTCCTCTGCTTTTTAGCTCGACTGATCAGAGATCAGCAGAGCTTATGCCGTGGTGCGGCGTCTGTCGTTCGTCTGTCCGTCTGTCCGTCCATCTGTCTGTCCGTAAACTTTTTTTTGTAGCGACTACTCCTCTGAAACTACTAAATGGATTTTCATGAAACTTTACAGAAATGTTGCCCATGAAGTCTAGTTGATCCTAGCAAAAATTCATGTTAATGTGAAATCCAAGATGGCCGCCAAATCTAAAAATAGGTTTTTAAAAAACAAGTTTGTAGCGACTACTTCTTGAAAACTATAAGTGATATTGATATGGGACTTTTTCTAAAATGATCAGCATGACATGATGTTGGTCCTTGTAGAAAATCGTTTTGATTCGACGTTAAACATGGCTGCCAGCGGCCATCTTTGTTTACATAGAGTTATATAATGAAAACTTGTAGGGACTACTCCTCTGAAACTACTTGACGGATTTTCATGAAACTTCACAGGAATGTTGCTTTTGATGTCTAATTGATCCTAGCAAAATTTCAGGTCGGTCGGAAATTCAAGATGGCCGCCACGGCTAAAAATAATTTTTCAAAATACAAGTTTGTAGCGACTTCTTTTTGAAAACTATAAGTGATATTGATATGGGACTTTTTCTAAAATGATCAGCATGACATGATGTTGGTCCTTGTCAAAAATTGTTTTGATTCGACGTTAAACATGGCTGCCAGCGGCCAACTTTGTTTACATAGAGTTATATAATGAAAACTTGTAGCGACTACTCCTCTGAAACTACTTGACGGATTTTCATGAAACTTCACAGGAATGTTGCTTTTGATGTCTAATTGATCCTAGCAAAATTTCAGGTCGGTCGGAAATTCAAGATGGCCGCCACGGCTAAAAATAATTTTTCAAAATACAAGTTTGTAGCGACTTCTTTTTGAAAACTATAAGTGATATTGATATGGGACTTTTTCTAAAATGATCAGCATGACATGATGTTGGTCCTTGTCAAAAATTGTTTTGATTCAACGTTAAACATTGCTGCCAGCGGCCATCTTTGTTTACATAGAGTTATATAGTAAAAACTTGTAGCGACTACTCCTTTGAAACTACTTGGTGGATTTTCATGAAACTTTACAGGAATGTTGCTCTTAATGTCTAATTGATCCTAGCAAAATTTCAGATCGGCCAGAAATTCAAGATGGCCACCACAGCTAAAAATAGATTTTTAAAAAAGAAGTTTGTAGCGACTACGTCTTGAAAACTATAAGTGATATTGATATGGGACTTTTTGTAAAATGATCAGCATGACATGATGGTTATCAGAGTCAAATATTATTTTGATTCGACGTTAAACATGGCTGCCAGTGGCCATCTTTGTTTACATAGAGTTATATGATGAAAACTTGTAGTGACTACTTCTCTGAAACTACTTGACGGATTTTCATGAAACTTCACAGGAATGTTGCTCTTGATGTCTAATTGATCCTAGCAAAATTTCAGGCCGGCCGGAAATTCAAGATGGCCGCCAAGAAACTCCAAATCTCTTGCTATCTTTAAACGCAAACTTAAAAGCTTAATATATGTTAGCCCTACAGTTCCTAGTTTTTAGCTCTACTGATCAGAGATCAGCAGAGCTTATTCCGTCGTCCGTCTGTCCGTCTGTCCGTCCGTCTGTCCGTCCGTCTGTCTGTAAACTTTTTTTTGTAGCGACTTCTCCTCTGAAACTACTGAATGGATTTTCATGAAACTTTACAGAAATGTTGCCCATGAAGTCTAGTTGATCCTAGCAAAAATTCATGTTGATGTGAAATCCAAGATGGCCGCCAGATCTAAAAATAGGTTTTTAAAAAACAAGTTTGTAGCGACTTCTTCATGAAAACTATAAGTGATATTGATATGGGACTTTTTCTAAAATGATCAGCATGACATGATGTTGGTCCTTGTCAAAAATCGTTTTGATTTGACGTTAAACATGGCTGCCAGCGGCCATCTTTGTTTACATAGAGTTATATAATGAAAACTTGTAGCAACTACTCCTCTGAAACTACTTGACGGATATTCATGAAACTTCACAGGAATGTTGCTCTTGATGTCTAATTGATCCTAGCAAAATTTCAGATCGGCCGGAAATTCAAGATGGCTGCCACGGCTAAAAATAAATTTTTAAAATACAAGTTTGTAGCGACTACTTCTTGAAAACTATAAGTGATATTGATATGGGACTTTTTCTAAAATGGTCAGCATGACATGATGTTGGTCCTTGTCAAAAATCGTTTTGATTCAACGTTAAACATGGCTGCCAGAGGCAATCTTTGTTTACATACAGTTACATAGTAAAAACTTGTAGCGATCCGCCTTTGAAACTACTTGACAGATTTTCATGAAACTTTACAGGAATATTGCTCTTAATGTCTAATTGATCCTAGCAAAATTTCAGATCGGCCAGAAATTCAAGATGGCCGCCACAGCTAAAAATAGATTTTTAAAAAGAAGTTTGTAGCGACTACGTCTTGAAAACTATAAGTGATATTGATATGGGACTTTTTGTAAAATGATCAGCATGATATGATGGTTATAAGAGTCAAACATTATTTTGATTCGACGTTAAACATGGCTGCCAGTGGCCATCTTTGTTTACATAGAGTTATATGATGAAAACTTGTAGCGACTACTTCTCTGAAACTACTTGACGGATTTTCATGAAACTTCACAGGAATGTTGCTCTTGATGTCTAATTGATCCTAGCAAAATTTCAGGTCGCCCGGAAATTCAAGATGGCTGCCATGGCTAAAAATAGATTTTCAAAATACAAGTTTGTAGCGACTACTACTTGAAAACTATAAGTGATATTGGACTTTTTGTAAAATGATCAGCATGACATGATGTTGTTCCTTGTCAAAAATTGTTTTGATTCAACGTTAAACATGGCTGCCAGCAGCAATCTTTGTTTACGTAGAGTTATATAGTAAAAACTTGTAGCGACTAATCCTTTGAAACTACTTGGCAGATTTTCATGAAACTTTACAGGAATGTTGCTCTTAATGTTTAATTGATCCTAGCAAAATTTCAGATCGGCCAGAAATTCAAGATGGCCGCCACGGCTAAAAATAATTTTTCAAAAAACAAGTCTGTAGCGACTACTTCCTGAAATCAAAATCAATCAGTAGAGCTTTAAGGTCATTGACCTCTTGTTTCTTACATGGTCCGCGACCACTTGCCGTTATACACGCGAAAATTCGTAATGCATGTAGCAGTCTTAATAACGATCTTTATACAAATCATTTACGACCATCACCAAGTTGCGAATGCGGACATGTAATAGAAGATGCAGAACATTTTAAGTTTAATTGTAATAGATTTCACATACAACGACTTACTCTATTCCAATCCACTCGACGTTTTCATCCGCTAAGTGCAAACACTTTGCTTTTCGGTCAAGAACAACTCTCAGATGAAGAAAATACATTAATTTTTAATGCTTTCCAAAAATACATTAGCGAAACCAAGCGCTTTACAAACTAGCACATTTTACCAAGTTCTTACCACGGGTGCATACTGCTCTGACTCACTGTACTGAATGTCTATAATCTAGCTTTCTGCTATCTTCCTATCTCTTCTCTCTATACCATATTTGACAACAGCTAATGGAACTGATCTCAGGTATATTCAAGTATATGGTAACTGTTAAACCAACAATGTGTATATATACTATGTAACTACTAGCTTAGCCATGTACATTTTTGTAATATATTGTATTGGGAAGGGCCGTAACTAATGTTGTTAGAACTTGTGGGCCAACCCGTTTGCATATTATATGGCAATAAAATATGTTTAAATCAGATGGCATATATATCACATCAGAATAGTCTAGCTACGGATTGGTATAACAACTTAGTATTTTAAGTTTAAAACCATTGGTTTTAACATATTTGTATCAATTTCAGCACCACCAGCTGTTCCTCCCAGAATTTCACCAAAAGATGTAAGTACAAGATTTCTTGGAATACCACAAACTTATCTGATACATTGTTCCATCTTTTATCTGTTCGTCAGTCGTTGTTAAGTGGTTTGAATTAAAATGTATTGAATTGAACAGAACTTAACCTTGGACATAATCATCATCATCATCATCATTTCATCTTCATTATACCCCCTCTTTTACAAAGTGAAGTGGGGGCTATAGGAGTCACGTTGTCCAAACTTCATATACACATAACAACTGATGACCTTAATTAAGTCCCTCTACATCATCAATTGTTGATTGCTTAATTTATTACGGAATTATAGCCCTTTGTTTGACTTAGAATTTAAGCAGGGGTATTCATCACCTTCAGTGATAGTTTTAGATTGATTTTGTAGTATCTTCGTCGAAATTGCCTTAGATGAATGCATAGCATTAAATCATTTAATTCAGGATAAACAAAGGGGCTGACTTTACCATACTACAAACCAGATAAAGTCTATCTCAACTCGGTTATTTAAAAACCTCAGTGTTTAAATAATCCAACTCGCTGAGACCAGACTCTATCTATTACTTATTTCAAAAGATACATATGTACATTAGTTAAAGTGGTTTAACCAACGTTTTATATTTTCAAGATGCTATCACATAGTCACATAAAATGTACCCACCTCCGCGCAGGGATATTGTAGCCACTAATCCCTGCCACCACACAAATCACGTGATGATAGCTGAGGCCATGTGATTACAAAAAATGGCGATACACATGGTAATGCTTGGTACAGCAAACTCTTGACCTAACCAACAGGCAATTGACAATAACATCGATCATCACCTTCGAAAAGATGTTGAAAACATTCAACCTGGTTTTGGCTTGAGTGTAATCTCTTTATTAAATTTACGCACAGCTTCCGTAATGTTCTCAACGGAATACATGTTTGTTTGTATACAAGTACTGCAACTTAGTAACCGGTGTGCATGTTCGCTAAAATAGATTTTTTTTTTATATAAATAAATTACATTTGTAACCGGATACCGTTTTTCACACTATTTTGCTATATTATGACAAAGCAAGTTGAAATATTGGCCTAAAAAATATTTAACCAAAAAATTAAACTTAGCTGGATTTCAGCTATATATGTGTGTGGTGGCAGTGATTACTGTAACAGAAAGGGGAAGTAACCACTGCGGGGAGTTGAAAATGTACCACATATCACAATGTTTTTATATCACAGATTTGAATATCATAAAATGCTTGGAATTTTGAAGTTTATCATATATGCACTATCATCATCATCATCATCCTCCTCATCATCGTTGTCACACAGCAGCAGCATTTTCATCATCAGCATCATGGTAGTCAATCAGCAACAGCATTATCATAATCATTTTCATCATCTTTAGCAGCATCATCATCATCATCATCATCATCATCATCGTTGTCACACAGCAGCAGCATTATCGTAATCATTTTCATCATCTTTGGCATCATCATCGTCATCTTCATTATTCAACGTCTTCGGCGTCCTTGTGTTAATGTTCAGTGTTTGAATGATTGATTAAGCCATATGTACACGTATTATATTTTCCAGTCTCCAAGTGTAAAGAAGCTGGGTCATTTTAAACACTTCGAGCCAATTCAATCACAGGAGGTGTTGAACATAATTCCTGGTTCCAGTGCCACAACCACAGTAAGTATGGTTCATTTACATATAACATCTGTATAGCGCATATGTTATATGCTTTTCCAGATAGCAGTATGATACAGGCTTTTCATATTTGTCCTGTCACTGGGATATATACAGGTAACAAAGTGTGGTGCAATTGACGTTTGTCACGCTTTGCAGTCACCGCATGTGCAGAAAGTCACATGACAATATTTATGTCATTGCAAGTTGCACAGTGAGTCACATGACAATATTTTATGACATTGCGAGTTGCACAGTGAGTCACATGACAATATTTATGACATTGCAAGTTGCACAGTGAGTCACATGACAATATTTATGACATTGCGAGTTGCACAGTGAGTCACATGACAATATTTATGACATTGCGAGTTGCACAGTGAGTCACATGACAATATTTATGACATTGTGAGTTGCACAGTGAGTCACATGAATATTCATGACATTGTAAGTTAAGATTGGGTTTACAAGGAAAGTGCCAGTAATCGAAACGTTCACCAGTCAGGTAATTTGACTGTGTCTCCTACTTTTCCTGTCAAAATCCTGCGTAAAAAGAGTGCGAATATAATATCATATACTCTTAGTATATATTCTGATAAAATTGTAAGTTTGTTTGAGCTTAGGAAGTTACGAGTTTTATACACGCAATGGCATTGTGTGTACATCCGTATATCTACCCATAAGCAGTTGCTGATTCTGCCTGATAACTTCGAAAGTATAATACCCACTCTCATGAAACTTCATACACTGCCCTTTGTGGGAGGAGGAACCTTTTTTGCTCTCCGCAGGTCAAAGGTCAAGGTCGCCATGACCTCCTATGGACATAAATATTCCAGGAGTATATCACCCAAGCTCATTAAACTTCATATGTACATTTCCTTTTGGGGTGAGAGGGGGAACCCTATTGTTTTTGGGGTCAGCAAGTCAAACGTTAAGGTCACATGACCTGACAATAACCCAATCCTGAATAACACAACAGTTACTTACCTCTTTCTTTACAAAATAATTTGGCGTTTGAAAGGCATACACCTGTTATGATGTACTGTTTACAATGATATTGTTCCCTTTTCTTTGTGGTATTTAACACTATATGTTCTGGTACTACCATCTTAAAAGTTAAAATTTTAAATGTTAAATAAAGAACTATGTGATGCTACTGGCAGTGGTAAAGATGGTTATTGATGTTCTTTAGTTTATTATTAAATGACGCCGTTTTTAAGGTGATACTAAGTCATATCAAACCCGCTGTTGGTAATTTGTTGTTATATTGCATAGAAATACACTGTAAATAAGGTGCAGTTAGAGAGACATCGCCGATCACAGTCGCTAGACTTCAGACACGTTAGTACATACATGATTCCCTTGGTACTGGGATCCCCTTACTTGGTTCTGGGTTGTTGTACATGTATACACCTACAGGATCCCCATAACTGTGTAATGTGTACACCTACAGGATCCCAATAATTGTGTAATGTGTACACCTACAGGATCCCAATAATTGTGTACATGTATACATCTACAGGATCCCAATAATTGTGTACATGTATACACCTACAGGATCCACATAATTGTGTACATGTATACACCTACAGGATCCCAATAATTGTGTACATGTATACATCTACAGGATCCACATAACTGTGTACATGTATACACCTACAGGATCCACATAACTATGTGCATGTATACACCTACAGGATCCCAATAATTGTGTACATGTATACATCTACAGGATCCACATAACTGTGTACATGTATACACCTACAGGATCCACATAACTATGTGCATGTATACACCTACAGGATCCCAATAATTGTGTACATGTATACACCTACAGGATCCCAATAAGTGTGTACATGTATACACCTACAGGATCCACATAACTGTGTACATGTATACACCTACAGGATCCACATAACTGTGTACATGTATACACCTACAGGATCCCAATAATTGTGTACATGTATACACCTACAGGATCCACATAACTGTGTACATGTATACACCTACAGGATCCCAATAATTGTGTACATGTATACATCTACAGGATCCACATAACTGTGTACATGTATACACCTACAGGATCCCCATAACTGTGTACATGTATACACCTACAGGATCCCAATAATTGTGTACATGTATACACCTACAGGATCCCAATAATTGTGTACATGTATACACCTACAGGATCCCAATAATTGTGTACATGTATACACCTACAGGATCCCAATAATTGTGTACATGTATACACCTACAGGATCCACATAACTGTGTACATGTATACACCTACAGGATCCCCATAATTATGGCCTCGAAAAAAATTCGGGTGCATATAATTTTTCGGGGGCATATAGTAATCGCACCGTCCGTCTGTCCGGATTGTGTCTGTCTGTCCGTCTGTCCGCAGTTCGTGTCCGGACTGTACCTTCAAAACCCCTGTATGGATTTTTGATTAACTTGTCACAAGTGATCACCATAACAAGACGATGTGTCGCGCGCAAAACCAAGGTCCGTACCTCAAAGGTCAAGGTCACACTTGAAGTTCATAGGTCAAAAACAGGTACGCAATTTCGTGTCCGGACCGTAACGTCACAACCCCTACAGGGATTTTTAAACAACTTGGCACAAGTGATCACCATAACAAGACGATATGTCGCGCACAAAACTCATGTCCGTACCTCAAAGGTCAAGGTCACACTTGAAGTTCATAGGTCAAAAACAGGTACGCAATTTCGTGTCCGGACCGTAACGTCACAACCCCTACAGGGATTTTTAAATTACTTTGCACAAGTGATCACCATAACAAGACGATATGTCGCGCACAAAACTCATGTCCGTACCTCAAAGGTCAAGGTCACACTTGCAGTTCATAGGTCAAAAACAGGAACGCAATTTCGTGTCTGGACCGAAACGTCACAACGCCTGCAGGGATTTTTAAATAACTTGGCACAAGTGATCACCATAACAAGACGATGTGTCGCGCGCAAAACCCAGGTCCGTACCTCAAAGGTCAAGGTCACACTTGAAGTTCATAGGTAAAAAAAAAGGTACACAATTTCGTGTCCGGACCGTAACGTCACAACCCCTACAGGGATTTTTAAATTACTTGGCACAAGTGATCTCCATAACAAGACGATGTGTCGCGCGCAAAACCCAGGTCTTCAAGATCAAGGTCACACTTGGAGGTCAAAAGTCAAATTGTGTCTGGTCAATAACTGTGGCATTAATGGACAGATTTTCAAATAACTGGGCACAATTGCTCACCACAAGACGATTTGTCTGTGGCCCCAAGGTCAAGGTCACACTTAGAGGTCAAAGGTCAAATTGTGTCCGGTCAATAACTTTTGCATGCCTGTACGGATTTTCAAATAACTTGGCACAAGTGCTCACCACAACCGAACGACGTGTTGTGCACAAAATCCAGGTCCATGGCTCCAAGGTCAAGGTCATACTTAGAGGTCAAAGGACACTTCGGGGGCATTTATCACTTACAGTGATATTTCTTGTTGTGTACATGTATACACCTACAGGATCCCAATAATTGTGTACATGTATACATATACAGGATCACCATAATTTTGTACATGTATACACCTACAGGATCCCAATAATTTTGTACATGTATACACCTACAGGATCCCAAGTAATTGTGTACATGTATACACCTACAGGATCCCCATAATTGTGTACATGTATACATATACAGGATCACCATAATTGTGTACATGTATACACCTACAGGATCACAATAATTGTGTAGATGTATACACCTACAGGATCCCAATAATTGTGTAGATGTATACACCTACAGGATCACAATAATTGTGTACATGTATACACATACAGGATCACAATAATTGTGTACATGTATACACCTACAGGATCACCATAATTGTGTACATGTATACACCTACAGGATCACAATAATTGTGTACATGTATACACCTACAGGATCACAATAATTGTGTACATGTATACACCTACAGGATCACAATAATTGTGTAGATGTATACACCTACAGGATCACAATAATTGTGTACATGTATACACCTACAGGATCACAATAATTGTGTACATGTATACACCTACAGGATCACAATAATTGTGTACATGTATACACCTACAGGATCCCCATAATTGTGTACATGTATACACCTACAGGATCACAATAATTGTGTACATGTATACACCTACAGGATCACAATAATTGTGTACATGTATACACCTACAAGATCCCCATAATTGTGTTCATTTATACACCTACCTTGGTTCAGGTTTTACCTAGATTTTAAAGTAAGACTATCCATCAAACATCTGAGCATGACAATTTAATCGTTTGATATCCCTAAATTATTAAAATTGACTATTCTGTTTGTTTAACTGGGTTATTCTCAAGTGGTGAAAGGGTTAATTGACAAACTTATTTTTTGTTTTTGATACAACTTACATGTTTTTGCCCACACCATTTGAAGAAGAATGGTGAATGGTGAAGGGCATATAATGTTACCCCTGTATAGTGTCTGTTTGTGCGTCCGTCCATACCGAAATGCAGCCTGGACTCTAACTTGGATAATTGTTATTCAATCCTCCAAACTTGGTCAAATTGTATATGGACACAATGTCTCGGCCATGTTTGATAACCAGCCCCATCACCCCAGTTATTGCAGAGTTATGCCCCTTGGAATAGTAAACATTCATGAAATAAATGTTGTTCAGTCTCTTTAACTTGGGTAATTGTTAAACAGTCTTCTCCAAACTTGATCAAATTGCAAGTTGTTTCTGGGTACAATATCTCTGCCAAGTTCGATAATCAGCCTCATCACTTCAGTACTTTTAGAGTTCTGCCCCTTGGAATAGCAAAAATTTCCAAAATTAACGTCCAAAAGACTATAATTTCTTATTAACATGTGAAGCAGAAGCTGGAGCATCCCTGTCCTATGTCCTATGGACGTATTTCTAGATATAGGTTAAACAAAATTGACAAATCTGATTAAAATGTAGGAAGTGTGTACCATGAATGAAAAATTAACAAATAAATTCATGCTTAGGTGAATAATTTAGTTTGAAGTTTCATGCTGAATAATTTAATCGAAAGTTTCATGCTTTGGTGAATAATTAGTCTGAAATTGCATGCTTTGGTGAATAGGTCCTTTATTTTTTTTCCAGATAAAAGCATGCACTTTATGGTGTAAATAGATTTAACTATGCCACACAGTAAACAGATGTTAGAGAGCATATGTTAGTTCACTGTAATTGATATGTTAAAGGGACACACGGCAATTTTGAGTTTTATATCAAACATTAAAATAAGCACCTCGATTTATTAATCCTGTACCATTTTCACTTTAAAAATGCTTGCATATAATTAAATAAAAATTTGAGATTTCAGTTGTCTGCTTTATTCTACCATTTTTAAAAAAATCAAGATTGCCGTTTGACCCTTTAATTCACAGATTTAAATGTTTATTATTAAAATGGATCAAAATATAGATAAAATCATTAGGCAAACTATTTATAAATCATTTTTTTCTTGTTCCATACAAGGAAAGGATTATTGGCACTTTGTTTTATAACGTATAAGTGATGTTTTTTCTCCTTAAAATATATTTGTTATAAAAAGTTAAAATTGCACCGCTGTATAGCTATGAGCTCCACCTTTGTATGGTACGAGTGATTCCCAAGTATTCATTCCTCAGTGCATGCTTATTAATAATTTTGCACGCCTTTGTCAGCCAGTGGAGTTGTCGTTTGTTACATCAATTGTGCGAAATAATTTCATCTCACCTTATCCTTACTACAATAAATAAATTTAAAAGATAAAATGTCCAATATCTTTGCTCATTATTAATGTTGGTGTCATGAAGATCAGTTTGTTATAAAACAGAAACAAACAAATTAAGTTATTGAACAGGGTGTGTGATTCATTTCTTTAAAATGTATTGCTAACTTCAGGGGCGGATATAGGAATTGAGATTATCGGGTGCGCAACTTTTAAAAAACAATTAACAGCCAAACTCACTCAAACACTTTTTTTTTCAGTTTAGGGAGAGGGTTGCAATTTTTTTTTAAAAAAATGACAATGAAAAAAAGAAAAAAGCTTTCTGTGTATGAATTAATGTACCTTTCAGATTTAAAGTGTGGTGAGCTGAGTGCACCTCCCCTATCACCCCCACACATTTGGATCTGCCCCTGAAATCTGCACTCCCCATTTCATTAAACTGTTCTGAGCAAGCATGCTGTATTATCTGCATCAACTTCATTACTGTTGCCTTTCAAGGTTGCCTGACCCAAAATCGCTTGTTTTGAAAAGTGTGTTTAACAATATTAATGTTTTATTCATTTTTAGACTGGAGGAGGCAGCCAGGAATCCAGTGGTAAGGAATGTTTGATTCATTTTTAGCTCTACTGGCCAAAGGCCAGCAGAGCTTATGGGATGCCGAGTTGTCCGTCGTCCGTCCTTCGTCCGTCGTCGGCGTTAACTTTTGGCTCGTTAAGACGATAGGGCCTTCATTTTTAATCTGATCTTTACCAAACTTTAACAGGTTGTTAATATCAATGAAAGCTCGGATGAGTTCGAAAACCAGCCAGCTCGGACAAGTAACAGCAGAGTTATGGCCCTTGATTTAGTTAAAAATGCTATATTGCTATATTTTGCCTCGTTAAGACGATAGGGCCTTCATTTTTCATCCTATCTTTACCAAACTTTACCACATTGTTAATATCAATAAAAGCTCGGACAAGTTTGAAAACCAGCCATATCGGACCAGTAACAGCAGAGTTATGGTCCTTGATTAGTTAAAAATGCTATATTGTTATATTTTGCCTCGTTAAGACGATAGGGCCTTCGTTTTTCATCCTATCTTTACCAAACTTTCCCACATTGTTAATATCAATAAAAGCTCGGACAAGTTCGAAAACCAGCCATATCGGACTAGTAACAGCGGAGTTACGGCCCTTGATTTAGTTTAAAATGCTATATTTTGCATCGTTAAGACGATAGAGGCTTCATTGTTCATCCGATCTTTCCCTAACTTTATCAGATTGTTAATGTTGTTGAAAGCTGGAACAATTTTGAAAACCAGCCATATCGGACCAGTAACAGCGGAGTTATGGCCCTTGATTTTGTTAAAAATGCTATATTTTGCCTCGTTAGGACGATAGGGGCTTCATTGTTCATCCGATCTTTACCAAACTTTATCAGATTGTTAATATCAATGAAAGCTCGGACAAGTCCGAAAACCATTCATATCGGACTAGTAACAGCGGAGTTATGGCCCTTGATTTAGTTCAAAATGCTATATTTTGCCTCGTTAAGACGATAGGGCCTTCATTTTTCATCCGATCTTTGCCAAACTCTAGCAGATTTTATGACTTTCTTATTTTATATTATTATTATTTTTATTTTTTTATTTATTTCATTTTTTTTTTTTTTTTTACATTTTTTTTTTTATTTTTTTATTTTTTTTTTATTTATTTTTTTTTGTTTTTTTTATTTTTTTTTAGCTCTATGTTGGACCAGTCGGACCAGACCAGTAACAGAGGAGTTATGGCTCTTGATTTAGTTAAAAGTGCTATATTTTGCCTCGTTAATACGGTACGGCCTTCATTTTTCATCTGATCTTTTCCAAACTTTACCAGATTCTCTAGTTATGGCCCTTGATTTAGTAAAAGCTTTTTTTTGCCCGAAACTTTCAAAAAAAACGTAAATGGCAGTCAATCGCTTCATTGATGTAATAAGAGCAGTGTTAGCCAGTAGAGCGTCCACCGGCCCTCTTGGGCCTCTTGTTATTCTGATATCTCTTAAAATGTTAAAATTTTGTTCGATTTTTTATAACATAATAAAGACTTTATTTAATTAGAGAACGCCTTTGACACTAGTCAGCCTTCCATGAGGCCCTCAGAATGAATGAAGGCCAAAACAAAATCCACTCCCTAATGTCCCCAACAGGGAGGAGAGTGTTGGCTCCTTGATACTTCTCTCTTAAGATGACCAACACAAAAGATGGCAATAAATCGTCAAAAGGCGAGGAAAAAATTATGTTTAAAATTATACTTAAGATAAAATACAGTATGAACTTTAATATAGTGCGAACCACAATAAATCTGTGTGCCTGCCTAAGAAACACACCACATAAAATGGAATTTCTGGGAGAGTAACAAAGCCATAAATGTCATAAAATACTACTCAAAATTGGCTAAGGATCACTTTTTTGCTGTCAATTTCTTGCTGAAATAAATAGCATTATTTCTATTTTACATGAAATTATTTAGGGCAGTGTATGGTATTGTGATCTCAATAGTGGAATTGTTGAAGTATCAATGAAATTAATATCGTTATTGTGAATGAATTTCTAATAAAATTATATGGAAGAAAAAAGTGATCCGTAGCAAATTTTGAGTAGTATATATTACACTAGTGGATAACTTCAATAATTTCACCTCAAGGCACGCTTTCTGACTTGAACAGAAATTTGATAAATAGAGTCTCACATTTTATTTTTGAACTAAATACGTTATCAAAGTTGATGTGATGCTGGGCAAGCCATGTCATCATATTTGCTAACTTGTTTAATAAATTCAATAAGAAATGAGCTCTCATGTAAGATCCTCCATTGATTGAGGTCAGGTATACAACCACAGGTGAACCTGCAGATGGATCATTACAAAGCCTGCTGCAGTCTGTAAATGCACGCACACACAAAACAAGGCAAGAAAGTTGGTGGTGGAACTAATTCAGTACCACTGGCTGCAACATTTATTTGAGTACTACACCTTTGTGCCACCATAACATTAGTGCATTGTCCTGTAAATGCTGCCGTAACATTAATGTACTTTCCTTTGAAGGCGTTAATTTGATAACATTTGATACAAAATCGATATAAACATTTATTTATTATTTCAGATGCAGATGTAAAGGTAAGAAAAAAATAATTTTAAAATAATTTTGAAGTGAATTTAATTTTGGCCTCAAATTAATGCCCACCTTTTATAAAATGCCCCAAAGGTCATTTAAACAGTAGTAAGACACTAAGTATAAACAAATGATATATTACAGACTTTCACCATGTCAGAATAAGTAAAATTAGTGTGTTTATGCAAAATCTTCCACAAATGGATTTTTAGACCAGAAAAGCTCCAGTTCTTCTCTTTATTAGATTATTATAGTATTGTATGTAACTGTATTATAATTTGTTTCTGCAGTCGACGGCAGTGGTGTGGGATCTCCTTGGAGAAGATTTTGTTGACGGGTCGGCAGAGAGACAGGCAGAGTTTGCTCTGGCAGCCCAGAGGTTCGTATATCATGGATTCAAACACATCTCCCATGTTACTCAAGCTGTGGAAAATGTGTTTTTTATTTGTTTAAAATACAAATATGTTAATCTTTTTGTGACACCAGGCACTTGTATTTGTATGCAGCTGTTGCATTCATTCAATTAGAGCTATGAAAAAAGTTTACCTGAATAGTTTTCTTGATGAAATAATCATACCCTTAGAAGGCTAGCTTTCTTGTTTGAGAAGTACATACCAATATATCTGTTTAACAAACAATATGTCATATTTAAGAAATGAAATATTTCCAGCAGGTTTATATTGTCCGAGATCAATACCTGTTGGGCGGGACTTGAAGACCATCGATACCAAGGCCCACGGTTTCAATGTGTTTCAAGTCCTAAACATCAGGTTTTGATCTCGCACTATAAACCCGCTGGAAATAAAAAATATGGATTTTTATGTATTTTATACACACATTTTGGAGAGATTAAACATAATACAAACAAATTCTCACAACTTACATTGTATGTCCATCTCTCGGCACCAAACAAAGAAAATCGTGTGTTCAGCAATTTCAATTTGTTGTTTGAACATAACGTTGCTTTAAACTAATATAATGGTTGTTTTGGATGTTTTTCGACGTTGAAAATCGTTTCAAATAACACCAGGGCTCCGGAAATATGGTTGCCCGACGCCCCGGGCAAGTGGATTTTGGGTGCGGGCAGGTGACCTTCTTAAATCTGGTTGTCCGTCACTTGCCCGATGGACGTTTTATTATTAGATAAAAATCAAGGGAAAATTTGCCTGGACTGTGAAGTTTGCCGATAATTGCGTAGTAATTAACCACCCGTCGTTTTCGCCGCGAGCAATTACTGATAAGTGTCATAAAACTGACCTGTGTTGTTCGTTATTGTTTAATCCCTCCCACTTGACAGTTTATCAGAATTTGATTGGCCGAGGAACGCTTGGGATACCAATCTTTAATTGAAGACGCGCGGTCTTTAGAATTCGTATACCGTGTGAAATATACCCCCGTAAAGAGCCCCTCTATGCAGGAAGTAAGTCACGCGCCAGATTAGTGTGAAATACACATCAGTGTGTAAATCAGTTATTGAGATGCTGTTGTCGCTTTGTATGTCGGTCGGTGTGTCGTAGGTAATATTCTGTTCAATAATTAAAAACAAGAGGTCAATGACCTTGAAGCTCTACTGATTGATTTTGATTTCAGGAAGTAGTCGCTACAGACTTGTTTTTTGAAAAATTATTTTTAGCCGTGCGGCCATCTTGAATTTCCGGCCGACCTGAAATTTTGCTAGGATCAATTAGACATCAAGAGCAACATTCCTGTGAAGTTTCATGAAAATCCGTCAAGTAGTTTCAGAGGAGTAGTCGCTACAAGTTTTCATTATATAACTCTATGTAAACAAAGATGGCCACTAGCAGCCATGTTTAACGTCGAATCAAAATAATGTTTGACTCTGATAACCATCATGTCATGCTGATCATTTTACAAAAAGTCCCATATCAATATCACTTATAGTTTTCAAGATGTAGTCGCTACAAACTTCTTTTTTAAAAATCTATTTTTAGCTGTGGTGGCCATCTTGAATTTCTGGCCGATCTGAAATTTTGTTAGGATCAATTAGACATTAAGAGCAACATTTCTGTAAAGTGTCATGAAATCCGCCAAGTAGTTTCAAAGGAGTAGTCGCTACAAGCTTTTACTATATAACTCTATGTAAACAAAGATGGCCGCTGGCAGCAATGTTTAACGTTGAATCAAAACAATTTTTGACAAGGACCAACATCATGTCATGCTGATCATTTTAGAAATAGTCCCATATCAATATCACTATAGTTTTCAAGAAGAAGTCGCTACAAACTTGTATTTTGAAAATTTATTTTTAGTCGTGGCGGCCATCTTGAATTTCCAGCCGACCTAAAATTTTGCTAGGATCAGTTAGACATCAAAAGTAACATTCCTGTGAAGTTTCATGAAAATCCGTCAAGTAGTTTCAGAGGAGTAGTCGCTACAAGTTTTCATTATATAATTCTATGTAAACAAAGATGGCCGCTGGCAGCCATGTTTAACGTTGAATCAAAACGATTTTTGACAAGGACCAACATCATGTCATGCTGATCATTTTAGAAAAAGTCCCATATCAATATCACTTATAGTTTTCAAGAAGTAGTCGCTACAAATTTGTTTTTTAAAAACCTATTTTTAGATTTGGCGGCCATCTTGGATTTCACATCAACATGAATTTTTGCTAGGATCAACTAGACTTCATGGGCAACATTTCTGTAAAGTTTCATGAAAATCCATTCAGTAGTTTCAGAGGAGTTGTCGCTACAAAAAAAAGTTTACGGACAGACGGACGCCGCACCACGGCATAAGCTCTGCTGATCTCTGATCAGTAGAGCTAATCATGACGCAACACTTGACCTAGTACTGTAACCATATTATCCAATCAAATAACTGATGTATTTTTATCAGCCAATGGAACAACTCCTGTTCACTACCACGTGGTAAAGTGAAACAATGGCGATTCAATCAAACCAATTTGTAAACAAGTAGGGCAATTAAACGATTATAGCAATTTAACGGCGTTGTTTGATGAGCAAAGATACTATCGACGCATGTCGTAATGAATAGGTGTGCATCTGTTTTTATTTCAAAATGCCATGTTTGTTTTGAATGAATCCGAGACCAATGACAGAATGGCTTGTTTTTGTTTTGAACTTCAAGTCTGCCAAGATGTGCTTTCGGCCTTGGCAAATTTCGATAATTATTCGAAGAATTGCAATTTGGCATCTCAAAAGATATTAACAGAAAAACAACTACGGTACCAGTCAGATTTAGGCATAGACCGTGCTAATAATTTCCAACACATAAGATTTACCTACATGAATTATATAACGAAAGTGAAAGTAGGAAAAAAATTCTGTTTGACGTAATGCATCATTCTTTTCATTCTTTTTATCTGGTGTAGTCTATAACAAAAGTAAAAGTAGAAAAAAGTTTTGTTCGACCTAATGCATCTTTTTTTTTGTTATCTGCCTGCCCTTTTGTAATTACTGCACTAGGAGCAAGCATCTTGTACATCTTAATTCCATAGGCATTAGAGTCTACCAGTTTGGTACCAGGTTCATCAGTGATGTTATATCCTAGGGGTATCCCCACTGACACCCCACTCCCCCTCTCCCACCGGTGGAGGAAAATACTGATATGTGCATAATGGTAACAACCTATAGCTCTGATCCTTCATAGTTTGTCATTAATTTTACAATGAAATTATGACCAAAAAAACAGTGAAAAAAAAGGATTTAACTTAGCGTGTGGTCTCGACGTAGCTTAATTTTGGGGCAAGAGACTTTTGAAATTGGGGCAAGTGACATTTTGGGCAGGGCAAGTGGATTTTGAAAATCTACTTGCCCTGGGCAAGTGGATTTTCAAAATATTTCCAGACCCCTGAACACCCTAACGGTTGAAGGATGTAACAACAGAGATTTTGATCGCATTTTTAAAAACTTCTCAATAACCAATCAGCATTGAGCCTTTAAAACAACAGAGCATAATCCTGCCTTTAAAACAAAAGAGCACGGGCACGGGTAAGGGTTCCGAGAAAGATAGACAAAGAAATCTACCGTTATTGCTACCTGTATAAATATGATGTGCACTACTCGACAACTGCAGTCTTGAGAGCCGCTTAGATACCGGCTCTGGTCATGAGTCTGTAAACATACAATTACAAATGGTGTATAATTAAAGCATTGTTCGTGTAGCTTTAAAGAAACTACATTTAATTGTCAGATTATTGCAAATAATATTTAGTTTTGTTTTTGTTAGTGAAGTCATTAACATCAAGTTGGGTTTCTCATGGTTGAGTTTTTGCATTTTATCTGCATTTCTGTCTGTGTGAACATTAACTTTTATGTGTTTCATTGTGTCAGCATTGAGTTCCTATTGGTGTAAATTGTACATTTTAGTTGTGGGAGCGGGAGCGTGAGAGGTATTGCTTATAACATTATCTCTCTTGAACAGACTCAATAAAACCAGTTTTTGCATTTTAGGCTGCATTTCTGTCTGTGTGAACATTAACTTTTATGTGTTTCATGGTGTCAACTTTGAGTTCCTATTGGTGTAAATTGTACATTTTAGTTGTGGGAGCGTGAGAGGTGTTGCTTATAACGTTATCTCTCTTGAACAGACTCAATAAAACCGAGCCTGCAACATTATTCTCTTACTTGTTCTTGTTCCTTCCAAAGGATCTCCCTTTTCGGTATTATTAACATTCACACTAGCTTTCATTTAGTACAGTGTGACGAGTGTAAATAGTCTCCCCACGCTACAGCCCAGTATAGGTGGCTTTGAAGTAGAATACTGCTTAAGCCGGTGCTAGGGCGCGTGAGGGCTGTTGCTTCCTACATTACCTCTCATGAACAGACTCAATAAAACCGAGTCAGAATGTTTTATTCTCTTGCCTGTGTTTGGTGTGTCCTAAGGAGCTCCCTTATCAGTATTTATTTCTCTTCTTACAGACAAGCATGTAGAGACAAGAAAGAACTCCAAATGGCCATACGCACTCACAAAGAACGGAATTCCACGTTAAGGAGATTAAACTCGGAACTCAATCAGGAGTTACAGGAGGTGATGGAACAAAGAATAGCCCTAGAAATACAGTTAGAACATTTACGCCCATTCTCTAGCTAACAAGACCCCAGGCTGGGTTGTAATGGTCGCAATTTACTAACGCTGTCCACTATCTTATGATTATTTATATCAGTGATTTCTTTTATCAAACTTAATAAAAGAATGTGTTCCAGTAAATTTTGGCAATGTTGGGTGAAATTGAATATTGAAATGGAAAAATAACCATGTTATTATGAATAAACGTAACTTGTTCCTATGAAATCTAAATAGTTCTAATGCCATCTGCAGTTTATCAATTATTTGCATAATCCAAACTTTAAAGAAAATGTATGAATCTCATTTTGTTAGGATTCTGTTTAAAAAAATAATTGTTTACGACAAAAAAATAATAATTTATATTTGGACAATAAATGTATCTAATTGTATATTCGGGACACTGATAGTAAAGTGCGATGTTAAGACAAACAAAAGTATATGTGCATTAATAGATTCTTTCATGAATTTAAATACCTGTTACTGCAACGTTTGATTTTAAAGACGTCTGCCTGGTTGACAGAAGGGAGGCTTTGTAATCAGTGGGGAGACACACTTAAATATTTTTCAAATTTTAGAAATGTGTTTATAGTCTTTTATGTCTGCGCATCTATCGGTTTCTTTTTGATGAAATGTTCAGTTTGGTAAAGTATTTATTCCAGCAAGATAGCATCACATGTAACTGTAGCTGAGTGTGGCATGGTGTTATATTGTTGGAATAACGTGAGGTCGGGATGATTTCTTATGAACGGTGATAATGGTTGGACATAACTCGGTATTAAAATGTGTGACTTTCGTTTTCTACGCGTGTGACTTTAATTGAACACTTTACACCATGTTTAGGAATTTTGAACAATCAGATTTTGTATTTCATAATATCCTTCAATTTCAAAATATGTGCTCATTATTATAAATTACTTAAGCAATGTAGTTTAACACCTATATAATCTCCTGGTGCGCTTTCATTGTCCGCTAGTATATATATATGAGCCGAAACACGCGAAAACGACCCTTCAGACAAATTGTTTACATTTTATGTTTTGTGATGTTTATGAAACACGGTGATTTTCTCTTTTAAAAGCTCTTTATTTTATGTTGATATCTTCATTAAAAATAATTTTATCTAAGTTTGAAAATTAAAAGATTGTATTCACCATTTATTTTGACGTTGACGTCAGCATCTTGGACAACGTCGTTTATTAATTAACAGCAAAAATCATAAACAATTACAATTTTCTAGAGCATCAACTATTTATATTAACAAACATATTCCCATATGATATAATAAGTAGGTAAAACTTAAGTGACGAGAAATTTGACTAGTAATTAACTGATTACCGGCCGACGTCATAAATTGTTACTCTATGACGTTGTCGTCTAAACGTCCGAAGGGACGTTTTCGTGTGCTGCGGCCCATATATAGACAGTAGATTAAGCTGCCGTCGAATATGACACCCTGCAATATCACACATACCCTCCAATTATGGCCACCATTGATATTATTAACAAAATGTCTTTTTCCCTTCTACCTCTTAGAAGTCATGAACACATAGAAAAGATACAGAACTATTTGAAGAAATCAATTTTTATCATTATCAAAAATATACCAGACTTGAAAGATGTGTATGTCGAGATCCAGTTAATGCAAAGATATATATGTCGGGAACCAGTTAATGCTATAGATATGTATGTCGGGAACCAATTAATGCTACAGATATGTATGTCGGGAACCAGTTAATGCAAAGATATATATGTCGGGAACAAGTTAATGCTACAGATATGTATGTTGGGAACCAGTTAATGCAAAGATATGTATGTCGGGAACCAGTTAATGAAAAGATATGCAGGTCGGGAACCAGTTAATGCACTTATATTTTCGTTCGATCTTATTAATACTTATAGTCACTATACGAAGGGGTAGATTGCAATACTAACTTAGGTTGGCAATAAATATTCTTTGTTGTATGTACGAGATAGGAGCAACATTTGAAATGCCAAAAAATGTAGGAAATTCTATACATGAAAACATGTTAATTGGAGTCTTATTTTTTAAAGACATTTTGTGATTATTTTATGAAATATACATGTATGCATGTTAAACCAATACCACATACTTGCGTATGGTTTTATATATCAGTAGCTAAAAGAGTGCATATAAATAAATCTATACACAATATCAGACATGAAGATTCTCAATTAGTTATTATTACACAATTGTTTAGTTAGTTTCCGTGTAAAGCATGTGCCTATTTATGTAAACATGTTTAAGGAATAAGATCTTGTTGAGCGCAAACCTGATGGCATTAGCTACTCTGTATGGAGCGCAAACCTCAGAGTAAAATCTCAGTTTTGTCAGTGTATTTGCTATATGGAACTCAGTAGCAAAAGATCATAGAAATGTTTAAATAGGAAAACACATGATGGCCTAAAACTACAGTACAGAAGTTATTTATCTTGAATGTTTCCTTGTATAACATGCATTTGATATACCAGTCAAGAATAATCGTCTGTCGATAGATACCTATCCCTTGGGTTATTTTACCAGGCAGCTCCGTGGCCGAATGGTTAACTACGTTGCGTTGTAAACTGTCTCGCCTCTCACCGCTGCGGGTTCAAATCCCACTGGGAGCTCGACTTGTGAGGAAGTGTCAATTCTTACGGATGGCGGGAAGTTTACAGTACTGGTTCTACCCAGGAAAAGTGGGTGGTCTGCCTCCACCACAAAAAATTGACCGTCATATATAACTTTACATGTGTTGAAAATGATGTAAAACACAATACAAAAATATTTACCAGACAGTAGGTTGAATGATTCATCTAATAATGCTGACTGGCTGTTGTTCTCTTGTGTACTTCAGTGATTGGCTGTTGTTCTCTTGTGTACTTCAGTGATTGGCTGTTGTTCTCTTGTGTACTTCAGTGATTGGCTGTTGTTCTCTTGTGTACTTCAGCTGCAAACCGCTTTAAAAGGGACACATGGCAATCTTGAGTTTTATATCAAGCATTAAAATTAGCAACTCCATGTATTAATCCTGTATCATTTTGACTTTAAAACTGCTTGCATATAATTAAATAAACAATTGAGTTATCATTTATCTTCGATATTCTACCAAATATGTAAATATAGTATTGGTGGTGCAATATAATCAATAGTCTGTAATACCGTATGTTAATACAATTTGCTTTTAACTAATCCTATAATTAATATTAATAAATAAGTTATGTAGAAAAACTAATGGGACGCGGTGAGTTTTAAACAAATCAAGAATGCCGTGTGTCCCTTTAAGAGGCTGATGGGGGTAATTTCATATCCCAAATTAAAAAGAGAATATGCTTACAAACTTAAATTTGTAATAATCGGCAGGTCAAATTTTAATCTGAAAATGTTTAAAAAAAGGTTATGTCCCTTTCTTGCTTAGAGGGTTAAATATACTGAAAGGAAAAAGAAACGCGACACGGGAATTTCCGATATATATTGTTTATACTGCACACTTAATTCCATATATATTCCAAGGAAATCCCTATGTTTTGTAAAAAAAAAGTTGCAGTTAGTTAGAGAAAGGACACAACTGTGATGTTGTAGACATTTTAATCACAGTACACGTTGTAACAAGAAATTCATAAATGTTGAAGTTTCTCAAAAAAATACAGTTCATTACAGTACTGTATTTAACGTAAAGAGTTTTGCATCCTAAGTTTGCGCCAAACGCATACTCTGTCAATAATGAAACTGCATGAATACTATTTGCTGTGTTATGTGTTGTTTTAGTCTTTTTTCCGAAAGGAAAGATCTTACCTGGCCATATACCATTCGATTAACAGCAGCATATTGTACATACAATATATAGCGGAAATTCCCGTGTCGCGTTTCTTTTTCCTTTCAGTATTTAAAAGAAGGTATAATCTTTAATAAACAATTCCTGTAGGAACTAGCGAGTATGCTTGAATGTTAATGTATCTTAGGGTGGATGTATTCAAATAGTCGGCTATTAAACAACACCGCACACATGATGGTGTTCCACTGCTAGTAAATCGTGATAATACTCATGTTAGACTCCTGTTTGAGTTAAGTCGGCGGAAACTTTCCTTACGGGACATATTATAAAATAATTTGTGACCAGTGCATATCAGTTTACGTCGGCAAGAATTGAATTTTTTCAAACAACTTTGTAGTAGAAGCAATTGTAGTACAGACGTAATAGAATCTGTAGTCCTCACAAAAGACGTTAAAACACCATACTGTCAAACAAACAAATCATCACTTTTGAATATTTTCACACCGAGTAAAACTGCTAATGTACCAAGTGACCTTTAAAGTAAAATTCCATTAAAAGATTTCAGTTCGACGTTTTGCGGTGGGTGTTTTTACCAACAGCTTAAAACTCAACAATTAATTTTGTTGTTTTACAATTATGTGAAATTCATTATTTTTTTGTCAAAGAAAACAATTTTCTTGTGTATTTTTGAATGTCACCCTACAAAATACACGCAGTATTTGGGTTGAAAGGCGAAAACAGGTTTGTTTCTTAGCAAACTTTGAGTAGATATTATAAAATATATTAAATGTAACAAAAGAAAGAATATAGATTTTTTAAATTTGGTGGATTAGAAGTTTCATTTAGTTTTTAAAACGATCTGTTGTCAACACCTTACGGTATATTTGTTTCTATTATGAGGAAATATGTTTGTCTTAGGACTTCTACATTTTTGTGGATATGTAAATGAACATTTTGCTTTATATAGAATATATAGAGAAGATATCTTAACTTTACTGTGATGGTATCTATTTAAAGTACATTTAAGTATTTATTAGAGTTTCTTTCTTGTAAAGTCTGTTCTCAAGAAATTATAATAATAATCCGTAACCATGGATGTTTTGCTACAGGAAATTCATTATTTACATCTGTTTTAAAACGTAACTTTAGCTGAAGGCATCTCTATAGAATAGTAAAACTGAAACTACTGGTTAAAAGGATTTTTAGCATGGAAAAGAAAAACTAAATGTAATGTGTTATTTTGAAATAAATAGATATGACTCGTAGAGCTATCTATGATTTTGTTCTCTGAAATCTTAATCTAGATAAAAACAGACATTGCAAGAGTAAGGTAAACGGTAGAAGTATTATAAGAATCTTCCATGGGTATCCGGAGAAGATCGGGAAATCCGACACGATTAAAACAGTTGTACCGAGGGTTAGAATTTTCCTATCTGAAACGGATACCCATGATCGATTCTTTTTCTTGCATACCATTTACGTTCAGCGCATTGACGTTGCCAACTACTAACATTTTGCGTGTTCATTTACACAATGCAACTGTCATTGTTGATATCACGCACTACTGTTATCTTCCCCCATGTGTATTAGTAAGATCAGGCTTTCCATCACCCATGTAAAACACGGATAACTGTATCCGGTATGCAAGAAAACATGTTCTACCTGCAGTAATGTTTCAAAGTAATTGTCTCCATTTCTGATCCTTGCTTTAAAATGTATAATTTCAAATTTGACCTGTCATGTTTTATTTGTGGGCATTTTCATATACATTATTATGTCTGTTGGTCGATCATATGGAAATATTATCGTAATTTTGTTTGTCTAATTGAAATGATGCCTGTGGGGAAACAGTGCTGAAACACTGATGGGAAATACACTAGACGAGACTTATAAGTATACCAGTTACATTTTATTTCTGATCTTTTAAATGGAATGTACAATTTTGAAGAAAAAAAAATGAAACTCGTCAATATAGTTTTAAGAGATTCATCAAATAAAATTGAAAATAAATAATCAATTTGATAATCGGATTACATTCAGTCACAGTTTTAAAGAATGTGTTCAAAATTTGAGCAAATTATGATGAAAAAATAAATGTTTTAATAGCATTTAAAATCGGGTGCTTATGTTGTCTAGTGTATGACTGTGCTGAAACAATGATTGAAATGATGGCATATTGCTATAAGCAACACTGATTCCTTTGTAACATAATCCGTCGTACATAAAGCCTGCATGTTGATCATTGTAGAACATTTTTATCTCATTATAAATGAATCATCGCTATTAGTATATATCAAAGGGAATGTAGGCATACAGCCAGACAAGCTTTATTATTTATAGTTTTGAAAAACTGGGAAAAGGGTGAAAGAATTATCAAAAGCAGATGGCAAACAAAGAAGATAGGACCATTTGAAGGTCTTGAAACGGATAGAGAGCCAGCCATTTTGAGAGCTATTACATCAGTTCTAAATGACCATATATGGAATATTTATGAATAATGATAATCAACTAATTTATAGGGGGGAAAAATAACTATGAAAAATATGTAACTTAAGCGTAATAATGCATTATATGACTAACCATTCTGCATTCATTTGCAGTGGTTTTCTTGGCTTTTAAATCATATTTATCAAAATGCTATAAGTGGTAATTTAGAACTTTTTCAAAAAGATGGCTCCCATATCCATTTTAGAACAATCTTCGAATGTTCATATTTTCTTTGTTTATCATTTGATTTTGATAATTCTTTAAACTTTTTCCAAGTTTTTCAGAACCCTCAATAATAATGATTGTTTAGCTGTATGGCTCCCTTTAAGCTATAGAGGAAATAAAAAAATTATATAAATGCTATATGTTTTATTCCATATTGCGCGAAACACGGAAGATACGATACTCATGCGTGATTGTGTAATTATTCCCATGTTAAAACCAGTAACTTCCTATATTCCAGCTATGTATTGATGCATTTAATTTTATATATTTTGTTTTACGCTGTGCTATTTAAATATTCAATAATCGTTAAAGTAAGGTTTTTCAAACTATGACACTTCAGTATTTTGTGTGTTTGGGCTTTAGACTATAATTAATTTAATTAAATAATTTTTATTTTTGCTTATGTGTGGAATGCTGTGAAATTTATAAATTTTTAAATTGACTATAACTTTTGTAATAAAGTAAATCCTGTTTAAAGAAGATATTTGTGTTGGACAATTTAGGATTTATTTATTATGATTGTTTTAAGACTGTTAAATAATTGTGCCGGTTAGAAGATTCTAGGCCCATTCTCCATATTTTATCTTGATGTAAATGAAGGATGAGCCTGGCATGTTCATTCCAGTTAGGCGCCACATAACCTTTCAGGTGTTGGTGTGCCGTAAAACTCAATTCAGTTCAATTTAGTTGTGTTCTAAAGGATACCTGTAAATTTCCTTCGAAATTATAAAATGCTAAAAGGTTTTATTCATCAAAAAAGCTAATAAGCAATAATTTCTGAGACATTTAACTTTTTCATTTTAATATTAAAAATATGAAAACAATTGCAAGTTTAGTCATTTACATGCAGACATATTCTGGGGTGTCAACTTTGATAAAACTCTGCTTTGAAGCATTTTAAAGCATATCTGTTAATTATGTTTGTTTCATATTGAATGTAATAAAAATGATATGACTAGTTTCTAGTTGACTACTAATTTGGTTCAAAGCCATGCCACTGCATTTAATGATTGCCATTCTTTTAGTGAGCTGATTCTATTAAATCTAGTTTTGCTGTCAGCCTGAAGCCGGAGCGCTTGCATGGCCGTCTAAATCTTCCTTGCCTGTCACAGCTTCGGGTTCGAATCCCACTGAGAGGTGGACTTATCAGTGAGAAAGTGTAGATTCCTACGGATGGCACGAGTTATACAGTACTGGTTCTACCCAGAAAAAAAAACGACCGTCATAAATGGCCTAACATGCTGAAAATGATTTAAATCACCATTCAAACAGAATGGAGCCGAGCGTTGTCTATTGTCATTCATTATACCCCAGTTTTGACAAAGTAATCAAGTTGTCCGTAATGTCCCGTCAACACATTTTTGTCCCATCACATAACACATTTTTAATGCTTGCATAGCTCAAGCACTTGAATGGATGGTTCCCAAACTTCAAATACTCATAACAACTGATGAACTTATGTCTCTCTACATTACCCATCATTGATTGCCTAATTTATTAGATTTATGGCCCTTTGTTTGACTTGTAGAGGGCTGGCATGGCGCAGTCGGTAGCGCGGCGGATTTGTAACCGGAGGCCCCGGGTTCAATCCTCCGTGGTGCCACTGAGTTCCGTCGGTGTGTTCTTGAGCAAGACACTTATCCTTAGCCTCAACCTTCGGATGGGGACGTAAACCGGGCGGTCCCGTGTATCGGTCTATCCTACGAGCACGTTAAAGAACCATAGGAATCTATTCGATAATAAGAGTAGGGCAGGTTCCCGGATTCCTATGTATCCTTCCCCTCTCTCTGGGGCGGCTCTAAATAATCTATACTGTGTTGATGAGCCGTTACACAACATTCAATTGTTTGACTTAAAATTTTCCACTAATATTGTAATTCAGTATAATGAACTGTTAACATGTTGTTTTTTTCTCAAACATTTTCATACTGATTGTTCCCAAACGTCCTGTTCATGTACACGTTATGTGAGATTGTTCCCAAATGTCATGTACATGTACACGTTATGTGTGATTGTTCCCAAACATCATGTACATGTACACGTTATGTGTGATTGTTCCCAAACGTCATGTACATGTCATGTACACATTATGTGTGATTGTTCCCAAACGTCCTGTTCATGTACACGTTATGTGTGATTGTTCCCAAACGTCATGTTCATGTACACGTTATGTGTGATTGTTCCCAAACGTCATGTACATGTCATGCACATGTTATTTGTACATGACGTTTGGGAACAATCAATTCGAAAACTAGGAATCACGTTGTCTATAATGTCCCGTCAACACATTTTTGTCCCGTCGCATAACACATTTTTATTACTTGCATAGTTCAAACACTTTTGAATGGATTGTTCCCATATTTCATATAATCATAACAACTGATTTGTTTAATGACCTGTTAACATATTTTTTCTCAAACATTTTCAAATTGATTGTTCCCAAACGTCATGTACACATAACAACTGATGACCTTATGTCCCTGTACATCACCCATCATTGATTGCCTAATTTATTTTAGAATTATGGCCCTTTGTTTGACTTAGAATTTTCCACTCTAATATTGTATAATGACCTGTTAATACATTTTTTCTCAAACATTTTCGAATTGATTGTTCCCAAACTTCATGTACACATAACAACTGATGACCTTATGTCCCTCTACATTCACCCGTCATTGATTGCCTAATTCATTACAGAATTATGGCCCTTGTTTCACTTGGAATTTATCACTCAAAAATTGTATACTGACCTGTTAACATTTTTTTCTCAAACATTTTTGAATTGATTGTTCCCAAACTTTATGTACACATAACAACTGATTACCTTATGTTCTTCTACATTACAAATTATTGATGCCTAATTTTACAGAATCAAGGCCCTTTATTTGACTTAGAGTTTTCATTCCATAATGAACTTCATGTGGCTTTCTCTTTAACACTTCATGGATTGTTGTTACACCTAAAAGACATTAAGAAATTAACAGATATTTAGACATTTATTATTCTTCACTTTGTCCATCTTCATCGGCTATAGCAAAAAAGCGGGGGTATTCATCACCTTCAGTGATAGTTCTAGTTAGAGGTATTGCTGCCTCATTTGGATGGTTTGGGGTGGCAACCATCGGAACAACATTTATTTGTTAACTGAAAATAATTAGGATGCAAATGGAATAAATACAAGAAGTAATCTGAAAATAGTTATACAAAGAATCACAAAGTTTAGTGTAAAGTGGGATTTAAAGACATTATTTGTTTATCTCCCTTTTTCGCTAAGTGCTGTGGAACAATAAATCTAAAACCAGATATTCTACAGCATCAATACATAGTGCTAATTAAATTGACACCTGTACCCTGATAAGAATCATCTTTGTATCTTGTCATTGATTGAGACATACCTGTGCTCTTGGGGCACTTAAACTTTAAACTTTATTATTTGATTAAACGCCTATTTCTACATACAGAGTATACATTCAATGGCGTTGTACAATGATTAAAATACATGAAAATTAGTAAATAAAATGCATGTCATATAAAACAAATTATTACTCAGAAACAACAATTTTAAGCATTATATCAAATAAATTCATGGAAATAGAAACTTATATATACATGGAAGAAAAATATTATTATACTGCATATATTATACTTAGTATCCTGTTGGTCACTAAGCATTTCAACAAACTGATAATAATGAACAAACACCTGTCAACAAACCAAAACTAATAATGAACAAACACCTGTCAACAAAACAAAACTAATAATGAAAAACGCCTGTCGCAATAACATAATGAACATTCACTTGTCACAATAGCTTAATGAACAATCACCTGTCACAATAGCATAATGACCAAACACATATCGCAATAGCATAATTAACAAACACCTGTCACAATAGCATAATGAACATTTACCTGTCACAATAGCATAATGAACATTCACCTGTCACAATAGCATAATGAACATTCACCTGTCACAATAGCATAATGAACATTCAACTGTCACAATAGCATAATGAACAATCACCTGTCAATTGACCCAAAACTTGAAGAACATAATACAATCACATATGAATGAACCCAAATCTTGAATAACATAAAATCACCTGTCAATGGTACAGAAACTATAATAGCATAATTAACAATCACCTGTCAATGAAACAGAAACTATAATAGCGTAATTAACAACCACCTGTCAATGGAACAGAAACTTCAATAGCATAATTAACAACCACCTGTCAATGGAACAGAAACTATAATAGCATAATTAACAACCACCTGTTAATGGAACAGAAACTTCAATAGCATAATTAACAACCACCTGTCAATGGAACAGAAACTATAATAGCATAATTAACAACCACCTGTCAATGGAACAGAAACTATAATAGCATAATTAACAACCACCTGTCAATGGAACAGAAACTTCAATAGCATAATGAACAATCACCTGTCTCAATAGCATAATGAACAATCACCTGTCAACTGACCCAAAACTTGAAGAGCATAATACAATCACATATGAATGAACCCAAATCTTGAATAACATAAAATCACCTGTCAATGGAACAGAAACTATAATAGCATAATTAACAACCACCTGTCAATGGAACAGAAACTATAATAGCATAATTAACAACCACCTGCCAATGGAACAGAAACTATAATAGCATAATTAACAACCACCTGCCAATGGAACAGAAACTATAATATCATAATTAACAACCACCTGTCAATGGAACAGAAACTTCAATAGCATAATGAACAATCACCTGTCACAATAGCATAATGAACAGTTGCCTGTCAACGGACCCAAAACATCTGTCTCAATAGCATAATGAACAATCACCTGTCAATTGACCCAAAACTTGAACATAATACAATCACATATGAATGAACCCAAATCTTGAATAACATAAAATCACCTGTCAATGGAACAGAAACTATAATAGCATAATTAACAATCACCTGTCAATGAAACAGAAACTATAATAGCATAATTAACAACCACCTGTCAATGGAACAGAAACTTCAATAGCATAATTAACAACCACCTGTCAATGGAACAGAAACTATAATAGCATAATTAACAACCACCTGTCATTGGAACAGAAACTATAATAGCATAATTAACAACCAACTGTCAATGGAGCAGAAACTATAATAGCATAATTAACAACCACCTGTCAATGTAACAGAAACTATAATATCATAATTAACAACCACCTGTCAATGGAACAGAAACTTCAATAGCATAATGAACAATCACCTGTCAATGGAACAGAAACTGCAATAGCATAATTAACAACCACCTGTCAATGGAACAAAAACGTCAATAGCATAATTAACAACCACATGTCAATGGAACAGAAACTATAATAGCTTAATTAACAACCACATGTCAATGGAACAGAAACTTCAATAGCATAATGAACAATCACCTGTCAATGGAACAGAAACTTCAATAGCATAATTAACAACCACATGTCAATGGAACAGAAACTATAATAGCATAATTAACAACCACCTGTCAATGGAACAGAAACTTTAATAGCATAATGAACAATCACATGTCAATGGAACAGCAACTTCAATAGAATAATTAACAACCACATGACAATGGAACAGAAACTATAATAGCATAATGAACAATCACCTGTCAATGGAACAGAAACTATAATAGCATAATGCACAATCACCTGTCAATGGAACAGAAACTATAATAGCGTAATGAACAACGACCTGTCAATGGAACAGAAACTATAATAATGTAATGAACATTCACCAATCAATGGAACAGAAACTGCAATAGCATAATGGATGACCAGCTATCACCGGACCAGAAACTTGAATGTCACAGGTCACAGTGGATGACCACCTACTTGCTCATCTAATCAAGGAAATCAAATAGTAACACGATTGCAATTAGTAAATAGCCTCATACAAACGTTTCAACAAGTACTACTAAATGTAAGTCATCATCAGTGAGCTTGACCTACATCAATGACTTTAACCTACCTCATAGACTGATTGTAATTAACACTTTATAACACTAGTTCTATTAGACACACTGTTTTAGGCAGTCTTCAGAAACTGTTTTTTGCATCAATATCAGATATAGGTCACCCATACATGAACTTGACCTACTACGTGTTCAATCATGTGGTGTGGTGGTCAGCAGATGCGGATCCAGCGGGGCGGCACCGAGCGCCCCCCATCCCGCTCCCTAAAATCTGAAAATTTATCCGCCCCTATCAGGGTGTGTCGCAAGCTACGCCAACTAATTCCTCACTGCAAAACGTCACACTTTCCGGAGCATAACTAATGTATCTTAATAAAACTGGTCTTGCGGTGCCTTTTGCTACTACAGACATATTTAGTCTGTACTAGCAAAAGACCTTACGTCCGTCACACGTTTGGTTCCGGGGAAATAAACGATAATGGAAGCACATTGAAAGGTTGTGTGGTGCCTTTTGATCTATAAAGCTTTATTATATAAATCATTTTAGAATTTCTATAGAACTAAAGTTTCTGAAACACCTTGTTATTATTTGACCCCACCCCATCCCACCTTACGACCTCGACAGTAATGTTGCCCCCACCCCAACTCCTCCGCCGCCCCGCCGCCCCGCCGCCCCGCCTCTTCCTCCCCTATTCATAGCGCTACCTATACCACTGGTATTGATTATCGAATTTTAATCAATTGATTAGTAAGCTTTGATGCACATGTTATGAAAAAGATAATACTGATATACGATCACTGAGTTACACAATACTCCAGTGTTTCGTTTTAAATATTATTCCACTTGACTAAGCATTTCAAGAGAGCTGTATTATGTTTATTATTTAGATCAACTTGATTTATCAATATGTACATAGTTTACCGCCGCCAATTTATTCCTTTACAACTCTTTTATCTTAATTCTAAAGATTAGCGTGCTTGTGCGTGAACATTTGCGACTGTATTATAATTTATAAAGTTATATACTATCGGTCCTCCCATAATAAAACGTGTATAATTCCGTTGACATAAACATTTAAGTACATTAGAATTTAATCACGTGATCAGGATTTTACGTTATAAAGTTTGAAATCAAACATACCTAAAGTATTTGTTTACGACATTCATACCATTGGAATTACGTTTGATGGGAAATATCAAAAAGGTATGTACTAAATAAAGTTAATAAATATTATATGGACTTTTTTTTTACATTTACGGGCATTTTTTTTCTTACAAGAAGACACGTTAATGTACAACAGAAAAACAAAATACATTTTCCATTTTTTTTTTTAATTCACTCAGAATTTGTCAAAATACACTCAAAGAAATTGTTAATCTCTTTCACCAAGATAAAGATGCAAAGTCGGCTTACACTTAATTCCTTCATTTAAATGGTTAGCCTCACCCGCTATCACCGAAATAATGTGTTACACAGAGAGATAATTGTACTGACTTAAACTACTAACATACTTATGACAAATGTATAGATATAGATACAATCCACACGGCAGATGCATATATGTCATAATATGAACATTTACCATATTTTTCCTTAGTTAAAAACAGTATTTCATTTAATATATCTAGATAAAATACAATATAAAGTATGGTATTTAAATGAAAAAAAAAGAGTGATGAAAGAAGAATATATATTAAACGTTATTCAGTTTGTTAAACAATTTAACAATGTAGAATAGATCGCCTAAATGTAAGACTATTTACTTAAATAAAGAGTAATATTTTTAATTTCGAGAGTTCAATGCTAGACTGTCGTAAATACATATACGCATGTAAAGAAGGAGACACGAGCTTTCTTTGAAACCTCGATTTAACGTGCTTGGAATGTGTTTGTAGTATATGTACACGTTTTATATAGATAATGTACGCAAGTATTACAAATCAAACTCAAATGGTATTCATCTTCAATATTATCAATTTTATAATTTGGACAAACTCGTGAAAGTGTCGGTTCTTACGGATGGCGGGAAGTATATAGTACTGGTTCTACCCACGAAAAATGGGATGGTCTGCTTCTACCACAAAATATCGACCGTCATATATGGCCTAACATGTGCTAAAATGACGTAACAAATAAAATCTTTTGTTTCTCTCTGCTCTCTTTGTCTCTTGAGTATCTTCCTGCTTCTATTCTTATGCAATGTGCGGATGTATACAACTTCACAACTGTGTGCAACATACATGTATATGATCTAAATATGTTTTCATGTTACATACATGTGTTACCATAGCTACACACAGTTGCTGCTAATTCGATGACAATCCTTTTTTTAATATTCTACAATAATACATTTTTGGGAGACAAAAATGTTAAGAGGTCCGGAACTCTTCGGTGCCGAGTGCCCATCGGTGCCGAGTGCCCATTTGTTCAACAATTTAAAGTACGCCATTTTTGTAACAACGCAGTTTGCGGAGTTAACGCCAAAGCTAAGGTGACCTTTTGATCAATTCAAACCGTCTCGCCTCACCGCTGTGGGTTCGAATCCCACTGAGAGCTCAACCAGTAATACGTGTTAAAGTGTCGATTCTTACGGATGTCGGTATGCATGCCATACAGTAATTGTTTTACGCCAGAATAAGTGGGTACTCTGCCTTCGTCATAAATAACCTAAAACGTGCTGGAAAATGACGTCAAACACCAAACAAACAAAATTGATCAATTCCACTTAATTCAAATATTACAAATACGTGTAGCTCTAATGATTTGACGAAGTATTTAATGTCGCATGTAGTTGAGCCTTTAACCTAATCAAAATCGTGTATACATACACACACTATAATTATATAAACTAATAGGATTAACATAATCTGCATATTCTACGATCGCAGTATGTCAATGATCACCAATTAACACCTGGATAATAAGTCTGTGGATAAATACAGGATCTTAACGAGTTCCTTCTTCAAGGTTTACCACAACTAATTACATGTAAACCTCCGAGGTGTATCGAATGTAGTTCCTATAATAAAAATATTTACTGATCGAGTTTTAAAAAATCTATAATAAATAAGAACGATCTACATGTTCATTACTTGCATTTGTTGGGGTCGAGGCAGACCACCCACTTTTCCTGGGTAGAACCAGTACTGTACTGTACACCTCCCGTCATCCGTAAGAATCGACACTTCCTCATTTACAAGTCGAGCTCCCAGTTGGATTCGAACCCGCAGCGGTGAGAGGCGAGAACGTCGTTAACACCTCGGCCACTTGCTTGTTACAACAGACACAGGAAATGACACTATTAGTTTCTCAGTAAAAAAAATTACTTTAAAGGGACAAATGACAATTTTGTGTTTTATTCAATCATTAACATAAGCATCTCGATTTATTAATCCTGTTTCATTTTGACTTTAAAACTGCTAGCATATAATTGCAAAAACAAATCAAAACAAAATCTTCAACATAAGTATGTTGGTGGAGGGACAATAAACCTTAGAACCACACACACACACACACACACACACACACACACACACACAACACACACACACACACACACACACATGATCCCTGAAGTGTTCAGGTGCTACTTGAGTGGTGGCAGAAAACAATGATCGTGGCTCCAGCCAAAAATGGAGTCTTTGTGGCAGTTCTGCAGGTGAAAAGGTTCTAGAACCATTATGTTATCATTTTGTTATCTCGATGTAAATGGAGAGTGGTCATGGAATGTTCATTCCTGTTGGCGCCAAATAACTTTTCCTTGTTTTGGTGCGCCTACCAGTCCACTTCCATCTACTAATGATACAATATCATAGAAAGGAAAGTCTCTATCACCCAGCCGCATGCCCACCTTTTCTGAGCGAACGGAACTGTATAATTTAAGTTAGTCTTACCTAAGTGACGCAGATTGCGTACGTCTGGGGGAAAGAGACTATAGAAAGGAAGGAATGGTTTACTTGAACTTAACTAACTTAAATTACACAGTTCAGTTAAAGTCAACTAAAATTATTACAACCCAAGGAATGCATATGTTTAGATAACATACAATACAAAATAATATCGAAAATTAATCGAACATTTAAAAAAAATGAGATTATGAGATAAACTATCTGAAAGCTGCGTTTGTCAGAACCTAACACCCCATCATTCATGTCTGTCAGTGCGATAACAGAACTTGTTAGTTGCTTTTATTATATATAAAGAGGGGTTGTTACCTTGAATTATATGTGTTAATATATTTGTATTCTATAAAAGATCTGCTAAATAGATGCTATCATTTTAAATAGAGTTCATTTATTAAGTGCGAACATATTGATTGTATACGTCAGCTCTTTTGAAATCGATATTTACGATTTATGACTTTAAATATTGTATCAGATAGATAGACAATTTTATTTCTTGCAGTATTAAAGCAACGGTTAAATGACAATTTAGCTCAAAATTGGTATAGTCGATTAGATATTTCCACCAGAGCAATGTTTTATAGAAGCTTTACATCTTTTCATTCTCAACCATATCTTGATATGTTGTGCACGTGAGTGAGTGAGGGAGTGAGTGCGTGCCTGTATACGTCATTTTGCTGTGATTGTCTCAGATTAACTAACATTTATTGTTTTTAAAATCCTACACTGTTGCCATGTTTTGTAAAACTGTAAGTTGCATCCTCACGGGCTTTTAAGTATATTGGAATTGGAAATAAAGTTATCTATCTTTCAAAATTCGAATAGGCTATAAAGTCCATGCGGATACAAATACAGAGTAATACATATATAGCGTCACATACAAAGTTACAAACATATACATAGTTAATGAATTAACACACATCTTTCATATCCAGCCGTTATTCCGAACTTTGAGACTTTTATATTCACTTGCTACATACATACAAATATATTTTACAGTTAAATTTCTGAAAGTTTTGTACACGGTATATGTATGAAATTATAAATACATATACGAAAATGCTATTTTGTATTGTTTAAATTACACTGAAACATGTATATTTGACTCATCAAGCGATTTCAGCAATTTAAAACACATTTCAACGTGTTTTATTTATAAGCTTAAGCAAGATTTTCATATGTATTTTACTTTTGTTCTAACCGTTTTTCTTCTATTGTGTACACATATTAAGTTGTGAAAAACAAGTGAAATAAAATATGTTTAAACCAATCATATTTTCGCTAAAATTGACTTATTGGCACAGATATATATGTCTACCCACCAAAACCATATGGTCAGTCATTAAACAATTCATATTATTTCGTACAAAACAATCCCGTCAGGGATTGGTGACTTTGCTTTAGTTTCGACTTGTGACCTTACATCCTATATATAATCTGAGATTATCTGGTGGATCCAATAGTATTAAGCGATTTATCACAGATTAGCTTAAATATGTCAGATTAAAGTCATTGACAAATCGCCGCTATCACCGACATGTCTGTCGAGTTGTTCGATTAGAAATTTGCAAACGTTCAAGAGTTCACTACACAAAATTCATTCATTGGCCGACAAACTTTTTTTTCCATTTCAATATATATATGTTTAATCCACTATGGTTGTATTTTGTAGCATGTTTCCACTCAACAAGTTAGCCAATGCGCAAAATGGCGACGGTACAATCTCAGTAAAAATCAGTAAAAAAACAACAACACTTAAACAATTTTCTCTGATTACATAACAACAGCTTAAAGTTTATATAACTGTAAACGATACATGTATACATGTAAGAATTGTACATATCAACACCTTTTCTATATATTTCTAAACTTAATATAAAAAAAGATGAGTTAATGTCCCTATCTCGCCATCAACAGGCACATTTTACAACAGATGTACACCGTTTCTTAACATATTTTGAGAGTCTAAACTCTATAGACACAATACGAAACGGGTTTAGCTAGTCAGGCCTAACCCCAAAACGGGATCATCGAATTAAGAGTTACCAACTTATAAATGATTTTACACATATTCAATCAAGGCCTTAGGGTATTTTAAGAACCATAAACCTATATTTTTAGTCGGCACATATACATTATTATATGACCTGAACACCTGGATAGAGTTTTGAGACGGTTTTATAGTGTAATTTTTCTGTTATTTGGAGGGTAAGTTTCTTATTTTTGAATATTGACTTTTATCATCTTATTATAGACCAGGCCGGTAGCCAGCCCTGAAATTTAACCGAGGCAAATCCCTTCCTAGCGGAGTCTGAGGACATGTACACCGGAAAAACTGTTGTTCCGGGCCAGCATTTCAGTTTTAAATTATGACAAATAGTTTCAAGATTAGTTTTGTGATTTTATTTGATATATCATTAGAATGCCTACTTCAATGTCCCAAACCGTCACCGTCCCAGAATTCTACCGAGGCGAGGCAGTTCTACCGAGGCAGTTTTCTACCGAGGCAACTGCCTCGGTTTTCTACCGAGGCAACTGCCTCGGTTTGCAGTTGCCTCGGTTTGCCTCAGCGTAGTTACGGACCTGTAATAAGACTATCAATAATATATACTGAAAAGAAAAAGAAACGCATAATCAAAAAAATTGCATATGCTTCAGTTATATACACCTAATTCCACGTAATATTCCAGATATATATCAACGTGTTTTGTACAAAAAGGGGCTACAATTAATTACAGAAAGGACAACTCTGTCATGTAGCAGACCTTTTAATCAAAGTATATTTTGTTACACGAAATTCATAAAAGTTGAAGTTTCGCTTGAAAAAGTCAAGCCATTTCAGTATTGTGTTTAATGTTAAGAGATTGCAAATTGTTTAGGCCTATGTTTGCTCACGTGCTTGAGCCAAATGCGCATTCTGTCGATAATGAAACTTTAAAGGGGTAACCATCGGTGTGTTCGGTGCTGTTTAAACCTTCTTTCCGAAAGGACAGGCCTAACGTCGCCTTGTACCATTGGATTAGCAGTAGCATATTAAAATAAAATATATAGCGGAAATACGCATTATGCGCTACTTTTTCCTTTCAGTATATGTTGTATTACTTGCATTTTAATTAAAACTAGATAATCTATAATGACATGCTGTATGGGATTATCTTAATACCCCTTAAACAGCCATAGTGCAATTACTTCCTTTACAATAGAGCAAGTGTACACAATATCACCGGCTTTAGGTGGGTTATATCACCCAAAATAGAAATAACACACATTAAAGTTTAAATAAAATCGATCAATTTCTCGTTTATTTGTTTGCCTTTGTGACATCGTCTCGCAACCGACTATAACATGTTCAGTAGATTATGGATTTCATATATGCTAGCTTTAATAAGGCGAACTATAGCCAATTGTAATGTGTTTGCAACAAAGATTTTTTTTGTATGTATTTAGTGAAAAGTAGAACTGGATTTCGCATGTTTTGATTACGATCTTGAAATGGGATACATTTGATGTTTCCAATCAAGTGGTTTACTTTGTTTCGCAAATGTTGTCTTTTATGCAAATGGCCGCGGCATTAACGGGTATGTTATTGTTTACTTATGTGGAAAACAGTTGTCACATATATGTAGTTTATCATTTGCTTTCTTATGACGACGGAATTATTTCAGGTGAGTTGTGTTTGACTTATTTATGCCTCTCACCACTGAGGGTTCGAGTCCCACTGGGACCTCAACTTGTAAGTGAGGAAGTGCCGATTTTTACGGATGGCGGGCGGTATACAGTACTGGTTCTACGCAGGCAAACGTGGGTGGTTTGGCAGGAACAAATCGATCGTCATATATAGCCTAATATGTGATGAAATGATGACGTAAAATGCCATTCAACCACCCAACCAACGTATTTATGCCACCTATATACCGGTACTAGTATATATGACGACACAACGGTTCAGCTGCAGCATCAACTTCATGGTATCATCTGTAAACGTTATCTCAGATTACACGTTCCCCAGTCCTACGAATGAGGGTTAGCCTACATCTAGTGGAGTGCATGGTCCAGTGATAAAGCGTCGGACTCCAGATCGAGAGGTCGTGGGTTCGATCCTCGCCGAGTCCATGCTATTTGTCCTTGAGCAAGATAATTAATCCACATTGCTTAGTACTGGTTATACCCAGGAAGCCATCAAGAGTGATTAATATAAGTTTCAAGAACTGATGTACGAATACATACAGTTTATGGACTCTCCCGAAAACCTGTAGTAGTTTCTACTCAGCTCAAGTTACACGATAATCAGCTTGGTGTCGGCATACCCAGCATGAGGTCAATAAAATGGCAATAAATCACCTAACATGCCAGCTAATAAACTAAAACTTTGTCCATGCAGAATTAAATGTTATAAGTATATATGACTGCCTTATCTCTATTTGCATTTTGTTACACCAACACGTATTTCCAATTTTTCTTTAATGTGCCTATCTGCTGTCAGATAAGTGATGCCCTGCTGTGAGAAAATGGGTATTTTATTTCTCTGTGGTCAGTTAATTACATGGATAAATTATAGAAATTTTCAATAAACAGGAAAACCTCGGGACAGTCCTTAAACCACGAAATATGTTTAGGGTACCGTTAAAACACTCTGGTAGGCGATAATGAAACTTTGCGTACGTGCATATAACGTACGTAACAACGCTAAAGGTAACAATTTCGCTAAAGGTAACAACTGCCGCTAAGGTAACAATTTCAACGCTAAATGTAACAACCTCCGCTAAAAGTAACAATTACATCTACCGCTGAAGGTGACAGCGCTTACGCCAGAGGTGCCACAGTACCTAAAAAGAAAACGTTTACTCAATTTTCCTTGAAACTGTAGATGTTGAAAAAATGTGTTACCTTTAACGTCAGCGTTGTTACCTTTAGCGGAAGCGGTGGGTGTTACCTTTAGCGGAAGTTGTTACCTTCAGCGTTGCAATTGATACCTTTAGCGGCGGTTGTTACCTTTAGCGTTGGAATTGTTACCTTTAGCGGCGGTTGTTACCTTTAGCGTTGCAATTGTTACCTTTAGCGGCGGTTGTTACCTTTAGCGGAATTGTTACCTTTAGCATTGTTACAACATCCAGTAATAGATACATATGTGACATTCTAAAGGTAATATAGCTCTCTGTCGAAGTGAAATAGAGTCGAATATTGTTTCGAATTTCATTAACGAGAAACAATTAAGATGTAAACAATTGGCCCTCGACAATTTGGGTAATTATTGACCTTCATTAAAGGCACACGACGGTGAGATAATTAACCATAGCGTTGTAGAACAGGCAAAAACGTGGTCAGTCCGCAACTTGTCATTATGGTTAATTCAAATTGATTTTGCATTCAATACACCTTTGTTTATTGTGTTGATTTATAGGTATAATTACTCTGAAATCATTGAAGAGGTGTCGCTAAATACAGATGTTCGAACATGATATGGATTAATTGTTATATTAAAACACATACTTTCATTCAGTCAGTTGTTGCTTTGTTTGGAAAAGGACATCGTTGGAAGTAACAGGGCCAGTTTTAGGATTTCAGTTCTTATTCTTCTTGGAAAAATTATGACTTTGGACTATCTGGAATCATTTCAAGGTATAATACGTGTCTATGTTGTGTCATTTCTGGAGCCATATGCATATATTCTCAGCTGCAAAAGAAAGTGTACACTTTGAAAATTTTACTTTACACCCCTATCCTCTTTATCAAGCGACAGTCTTTTAATGATGCAACCTATTGAAAAACAAATGATATCATGATATTGGCAATAGAATGATAAAGCATTTGGTACCAAACATGACATATTAATTTTGGAATTTATACAATTAATTCTAAAACATTCTCAATGCATACTTTCTTTCGCAAATGAGCTGTGTACACTTTTTTTTTTGCAACTCAGTATAGTATGTTGTGTAATAATTGGAACCATACCTAGGTATAATATGCATTTATGTTATGTAAGTATTGTGACATGTCTGTAAGTATTGTGACATGTCTTGACGAACTTGTTGACATGTCGACATTCTAAGTTGGACAAATAGTATGCAACTTATAAAATTAACGTTAATGGACAGGTAAACTGTCATATTATAACTTGAGGGGTGGGTAGGTGTTGGTGGAGGGGGAGGGTGCGAAATAAAAACAAAACAATACAACATCAACATCGACGACAATGCATTGTCGGTTGGAAGTTTTGATGCAGTGACACTGAAATGTATGAATGGCGGATAAACATATTTGTCTTCTTTGTTAGTAGTGTGTTTGATTTCGGGTTCTATTCACTTATTCATTAAGCCCATTCCGTGTCGCTTTAAAGTAGAATATCGCTTACGCCGGTGCTAGGAGGCGTGAAGGTGTTGCATCTTATTACCTCTCATCAACAGACCAAATAAAACCGAGACTGCTACTTTTTTCCCTTGTTTGTTGCTTCCAAGGGATCACATTTTCAGTAATTATTCATAGTTCTGCACTCAGGTAACCTGTAAAATATCAAATTAAAAAATTCGATTATCGAGTAGGTTGCTGGACTAGCCTTAAGTATGTCTGCTCCTAATCTATACTTTGTACTTAATTAGGACTGCCATATTGTTTGTTCTTTAAAAATAATGCAATTTGTCTTTGTGCAACTTAACCCTGAATAATTCATTTAAATTGCACACAATAAGACAATTTAACTGAATTGTAGAGCAGTTTGAAAGTGTCTAACAATATTAGTTGAGGGTTCGGAAGGTTGAGGCGTGTTTATAGTAGTTGTGCCAAAACCAGACAATAGACTTTCGCAAATTACTAAAAAACTAATTAAAATGTATTGATATGTTTAAAAAGGAGGTACATGTTTTGTTGAATGGGTTAACTCGCAAATGTTATAAATCCACACTAAGCCGTATGGTATGTTTTAATACTCGAACATATTTAGTTGACATTTTATGTCAATAAATCATGTATTTATAACGGATCTGTATAACGACATGTTTGCTACAGTAGCGACCACACACTAATGTAAAATGGATTGCCAAGGTAGGTGTTTTTACACACGTTAAATATAACTTTTAAAATTAAATTGTTGTTGGCAATGCTGCTGGTTATGCTTCATAGCTTTATGCTTGTGTGGTACTTGTACAAGAATAGGGCAACCGCTTAATCCGGCACAGGGGTAAACTCCTGCCGAATTGATATTATGCGTGTTCATTTTGTCAGTTTTGTCATGTTCATTAAAGGTCTACCTCACCATCCTTGTATTGTTTTAGGTGCTACTTGAGTGGTGGCAGAAAACAATGGCTATGACTCCAGCGAAAAATGGAATGTTTTCACCTGAATTTGCAGAAACTCTACAGTTCTGCATATGAGAAGATTCTAGGCTCACTGTACATATTTATCTCCATGTAAATGGAAGATGGGCAAGGAATGTTCATCCCTGTTGGCGTCATATAACCGTTCATGTGTTGGTGCGCCGTAAAATCCAATTCACATTAAATTTAATTCATAGCGTTATAATGGAGATAGGTTTGTGTTCACTCACGTGTGCATGCTATTCTTTTTAAACTCTTTCATATAAAAGAAGATGCAAAAGTGGAATGCGAAAGTAGCATTCACATAAACTCATCCATCCAGAAACAAAAATCAATTACAAAGATAAACAGAATCAAAGTATGCGAAATCTCAAACATAAAGGGTTGACAACAAGGGTGCCGCATTGGAACGGTCAATGGCAGCAACAACAAAAATGGCCTCTTAAGTTTGCAAATCGTTGGGTCCTGTTTGGTAGTTGTCTGAATTTCTTGGCATTACTTGTTTTCATTATTGTTTGTCTTTGGCTTTTAGACAGCCTTTAATAAGCGGCATTTTAGCGTGGCCTTTGTACTGAAAGCTGGACTTTATTGATCGTTATGTAATTTTCGGAAGTCTTTGTTGAGGTATTCATGGATTTAGTGTAATTTGATTATCATCCAGTACACATACTCGACATGAGTGCACTACTTTCCTTGCTCCAGTCTCACAGTTCAAGAGGGCATTTTGGCGACGGATGAATCTCCTTTTTAGGAGGATGACATTGGAGCTAGGAACGACGTGCAGGTCTCTGGATGGAAATATATGTTTGCTTTGTCGATTATGATACCATTGTACTGGATGAAAATCAAATTACACTAAACCTACGAATAGCTAGTATAGCCAAACATTGTCACGAGCAATGTATAGGTCGTGTTAAAGAAACTGTATGCTTGCCTTTGCATGTTTTAAAGTATTAATTTCGTGATAATCTATTGTAAAAATGCATCGACATGCTTTACAAGGTGCACGTTATAAATATGAAATCGATGCATTAACACTGGTTGTGCCAGATGGTAATCCCTATAGCCATTGATCACCGGCTTGACTTCTTCACGACACAATTGTTACAATACGTTAAGTCGCCCAACACTATAATACTGATCACCGTGAATGGTAGTACATATCGACCTGTCTTTAGAATGAAAGGGCGAGCAATACATATGTTACTATAATGTCAATCTATAGGTGAGCATGTTAAACAGTATCCGATAGAGCACACACAGATAGAGCACACACAGATAGAGCACGAACGTAATCTTTCGCGGGATGATCTCGTTTAGATGAGAAATAGCGATAAAATATACTATAAAACAAATGTTCATAATACCAAGTAAGATGTTCTCTTAAATTATTTGTATTGTATAGCATGTATTATCGAATATATACATTCACTTGGTATTTTCTGTTTTAAAAAAAAAAGGCTCTGAGTTGCAATAAACTTAACTGTGCAAGGTGGCGGAGCTACTTCGCACGCATCCAATTTGTCTCAATAGAAAATGGCTATTTCACTGTCTCATAATACACTGATAAACGCGCTTCGTGTTATTTGCCATTTCCTACCGGCGTTAAAAACCGCACTAACGCAACAAAGAAAAGCGAACTAATTCTGAAATATATCCGTATTTGGGTCACTGCAAGTGTTATACATATATGCATTATGATTATAAACTATAAAAAGTACAAATTACTTCGGTTATCCAAGCTACCTGGGTGTCTGGATCGGCAAGAACTTATTAATTTGGATTTCGTCCAAAATATGAATTATGCAGAGACATTGTTGTATGTATCATGAGTTAGTAGTGTACAGATTACTGGATTAATCATCCAGCGAAGATCAAAAGTGTTACTTATTGACATTTGGGGGAAATTATTGAAATGTTTGCTGGTTTGTATCTTGACATAGACATACCTGTTGAACATACGCCAGATAATGAAAGTCGACGTTCGCTCTTACTCATGCATATACCTGAATAGTTTTACTGATAAGCTTCGCGATTTATTTTAGCTAAAATTCGTGTAAAAATAGTATATACATTTCGATTAAAAACACGTTTGGATATTTACTAAATTTACATTTTTTTGTGAGAAAGTTCTGTCATCAATCACTTTCAAAATTGTTGTTAGTCATAAAAGAAAAACAGAAAAGTTAGGAAAAAATGTTCATACAATAATAAGAATGTTGGTGGTTTAAAATAAATATCAACACTGAAAAGGAATACATACTCTTTATTCATATGAAAACATCTTAAAAGGAATATATGTGGTTTAAACTGATTGTGTACAATTATACACGAATCGTTCTATTTCAGGAAACGGAACCGGAGACGAAACACCACATTCCGATGATGGACAGACGGACGAACAGTCTACGGGCAAAGATGAGATCGTGAGCAAAGACAACAAGTCCCTCTTGGACGAAGAAGGAAGGGATGAGGATACAGACGCTTCTAAAGAAGGAAAACAGGAAGAACCCGTAGATATATCTGATGTTGAACTAACCCCTGACAATCAGAACGGAGAATCTTTACATGGAATTACTTTGCAGGAAAATACAAATACTATAGAAAAATCAGACAAAAGCAAAACTTCCGAAATTGAAGACATAAGCGACGCAGAAAAAGAGAAAGAATCTGTTGTTGACGGGACCTTGGAAACACCTGCAGTTTTCAAAGGCAACGTTCTTGCACGTTATATTCTAACGGAAGAGTCGCTCGCCAGAGTAGGAAGTGTTGATGTTGATGATAATGCTCATCTTGAACTAGAAAATTTAAATGCGACACCTAAGGGAAAATCGTGGGACGACGAACTAAAGGAAACTGCACAACACGAGGATAATAAACTAGACGCATTTGATGCATCAGATGTTGATAAACTACTTCACTCACAATTAAACGGTAATCAAAACGAAACACATACAGCTGAAGATACAAGTAATAGTAAGATAGAGGGAGAAAAAATCGAAGAAACATTTACAGAGTTAATTACTGAAAAACATGAGACTATAAATGCAGAAGAAAATTTCGTTAATAATGTTGATGACGGAAGACAAACAGAAAATGTTGATGAGATAGAATTGATTGGACATAACAAGGGAACTGATAACTTGACAATGCCAGAAACTCGAGAGGAAACTGACGGTTGTGTTTCACCATCGTTAATGTTTGCTTCCTGCAGATACAGATGGGAAAAGACAATAGTGACACAGGCACCAAGTGTCGTCTTTGTCACACTGAATAAAAAGGTGAGATTTAAACTCTGTAGCACTTGTTTTCATCACTTCGTCTCATTGCTTTGTGTTGTTTATTGGCTCGTATTACGACGTTCTCATATAAATTTACCTTAAAAACTACCCCATACTTTTGGCGGTTACTGAAGTTATTTGCTTGGGTCTGTCGTTTGAAGCTAAACAGAATTAATCAATAAGGCTGTCTGTTTTATATTTTTCTAAATATTTTATAAACTTACACCAGGGGTTTTTTTTGGCTGTTTTTGTAGCCGAAATTCGGTCATATTCCCAATGCCAAAACATTATTTTTTTTCCCAATTAAGAGGAAAAAATTCCCAATTTTTAAAAAAAAAAAAGTATGCCAATCCAATGATTAGGGTTCAAAAGCTTAAATAAATGCTTCTGTTTATCTTGGCGTACAAAGAAAAAGATATGAAAGCAAATGCTTTACTTTATATTTTTCCTAATTTTATTAAAAATCGCGCTAAAATTCCCAATTTTATGAAAAATCGCGCTTAAATTCCCAATTCCAGGGGTACGGGTCATGTTCCCAAAATCATGAAAAAAAGCCCTGAAGTCATAAACAAACTTTTACATAAACTGTTTTGTTTCAGGAAATTGATCCAATAAAGCTTGAATGGTCAGAATCGGAAAAGTGTTTTTATTCTGACGAGGTTCGAATCCCAGTAGGATCCTATATTGGAAATATTGTGATTGATGGAGTATTCTATCCGGCGGAGGACATTATTGTGAAACATTACACATTCGAAGTGGATCTTTATCTCAAAGATGGTAAGATGAGTGTTTTGTATTTCCCCATGTAATATCCATATTTTTTTTTATTTATAACAGTATGCATTTGAAAAGAAACGAAACGTATCCGTTATTTTTTTTAAAATATGATCCGTACTTTTGGGTGTGTAACCGGGTACAGGTAAATGGTAAAAAATCGTTCCTCGACAGGGACTCGAACCCAGGGTCTCTGGTTTACCGTACCAGCGCTCTAACCACTTAGCTATCGAGGAATCGGTTATTCACCATTTACCTGTACCCGGTTACATACACCACAACCAGACTGAAATTCGTCCCTGAATTTCTAGTGGAGCTAACGCCAGGCCGGCTGTCAGACTTATTTTCATACTGTTTCATGCTAACAGACAGGGTCCTGGATCCCAGACGAGCCCCCAAATATAACAGGTACCAGGGCTCTAACCACTGAGCTATCGAGGACATACGGTTAGGAATCGATTATTCACCATTTACCATTCACCATTTACCTGTACCCGGATACAGGTGGATGTAAACATGTTGACGCTCCTCCTTACCTGTATTTGTATGCCACTGTCACTGCTTTTACATTTCAGTCTTTGACTTGTGTCTCTCTACCATACCTTTGCCACCCCCTTTATTCAGTCAAAACACAGACCTAATAACAAATCTGTTAATATGTCTGTGGTCAAAAACAGTATTGGTAAATATGTTATATTCTGTATCACAGACCTACTAATTGTTATAAGGTCTGTGTCTCTATCTAAGACTATATCCACAAGAGCTTTGATTCTTGAAGCTACAGAACAAACGTCTGCCTAAACTATACTCTGCAAAAAAAGTTTTGGACCATGGCAGTGTTCGAACCCGTACAATGATCACTGAACCATGACATTCGACCATAACCCTCTCAGTTGATAATTCACAATAGATCAACAATCAACAATAATTATCGTTTACAATGAAAGTTTGCGAAAAAATAATGATCTTTTTATTGGTCACTCGAATGTGTCCGTAACTGTTACTTTTTATTGACTTTGCAACATTTTTTACAGACCCTTATGTGTTCGCGATATTTTTTTAAAATCAAATCTTGTTTGGAATTTAATGTTTCTGGTACCAACTTAACCGGATAGGGTAGACCTTGGTTACTAAAAAAAGATACTTAAATTCTGTCCACTAGTTTTATTTTTATATGACTATATACTTTGGTCCAAAACTTTTTTTACCGAGTATATATACACTTTGAGTAAACATTATATATTTCGATCGAACTACCCCAGTTGCCCGCACTGGACGAACTGTAGATATAAACCGGATGTAATAATTTACCTCTTCACAGGAGAAGTTTTGGCATGTCCGCTTTCGGCGCTTTAAAACTGTTTTTAGTAGGATATAAGGTTTGTCTCAATTAAATACATATTGGTAACTACACATATAATAAACATACAAATAATTTGAATAATTTATGACATATGAATATTTTTCTTTCAAGTTATTTAACTTTAAACTGGTAGCTAGGTATGTTGTTTACATATACGGTGTTGATGTAAAATGAATGACCGTTAAATCCGTCCTATCAGTGTTATAAGTTTTTTTTTGTTTAATCACAGTCCTAATAACAAATTAGGTATGTGGTTTAATGTGTTTTAATAAATAAATGATAACACTGACTGTGGTCAAATGGTAAAATAAATGTATATCTTTTTAAAAAAAAAGCACTGTGAAGTGTGTAAGTAACTATTTATATATATGAGGGTGTGCAGGACTTTTTATTCCAGTGCTGCGCACAGGGAAAAGAAAACTTACAAGTTGTACATTTTTATTTAAATCACCTGTTCAGTATTTTGCACAGAGTAGGCCCATACCCAAAGATGCATTGGTAATTCTCAATCTGATGCATGGAAAGGATTTGTTTGTTTGTTTGTATCGTGTTTTACGACCTTTTCAAAACATGTAAGGTTATATATGACGGTCACTTTTTTTTTTGTGGTGGAGTCAGACCACCCACTTTTCCTGGACAGAACCAGTACTGTACACAAAGGAAGCAGTATGGTCCCCAAAAGACACATGGCAATCTTGAGTTGTATTCAAATATTAAAATTTGTTCATTGATTTAGTTATCCTGCGTCATTTTGACTTTCAAACTCCTTGCATACAATTAAAAAAAAATAAATGAGATTTCAATTTTCTTCATTATTTTACCAATTTTTTAAATATATTATTGGTGCAATATTATAAAAAGTTAGTAATAAGTAAAAATAATTTGCTTTGAACTATTCTCAGCAACAATTCATATTGATGATTGAACAAATGCAAGTTGAGAGAAAAACTAACGGGACGCAGTGAGTTTTTAAAAAATCAAGATTGCCATGTGTCCCTTTAATAGTAAAATAAATAAATAACGTTTTGTTATTCTTTGCTCCTAAGTTTAAGGATTCGCTGTTCACTCATTGATTTATTTCATTAACCAGGGGCGTACCTGGGCATACGCACTGACGCACGTGCGTACAGGCTATTAAAGAAGCAAACGCATAAAAAAGGCTAAAAATACGAAAAATGCAAAAAAACTGAAGGTATAGGGGGGTTAGGCACATTTGTGAATCCAAAACTCGATGGTGCGTATACCTAAATTAGCCCCAGGAACGCCCCTGTTAACCTACCAACAAACCTGCCAGATCTCATACGGAGAGTGAAAAATCTTGATTAGATCTTTTGGGTTGATTTTTTTTTGTGAAAATGAATTAATCTTGATTAAAAATAAAACTGCCAATATTAAATGTTCCTACATGTGCAAATACATGTTTAGAAGCTGTTGATAAGTGAAATTGACATAGATTTGTTTTCAAAGGTAAATGTGAAAATTCATCTGATAACAAAATCTCCCCATTTCTAGCCCAAATCTCCCTATTTCTGAGACCCGAGTCTCCTACTTTACCTGTCTGATATGAACCATATATGACCAACTGTTCACAGTAGATATATTTTTTTTGTAAAGGCCTTTAGGACTTTGATAAGGGTATCATGTAAAAGTCATAAAATGGTTTAGTACTTCTCCTACAAAAGTCACATATCCATTAATGTATATATACATCAGTCTTCGAATTAACCCACTAGCCCAAAGCCCGGGCAAGTGATTTTTTTTTAAATTTATGTAGTCGGGCTAAAGGAAAATGTACAGGTTTTCATTGAATATATAAGAATTCGGGCTAGTGACACAAACATTTTAATTCAAAGACTGATACATGTATACTGAGGGAAAAAAGTTTAGCAAGTTTTTGTTGCAACCTGGAAATAATACATTTTTGGTTGTAAAATCAAGACACAGTATTTTATTAAACATGCATCAATAACAGTCGAACATCTTAATGACATAACAAATAAATGAACATAGTGGTCAAGCCTGTAAAGTCCCAAAATGTCAATATATCTTGTGTACAGTATTATTTCATCTAAAAATCTTGCTAAATTTTTTTCCTTCAGTATATGTTTAAAAATTTAAAAGTTCATTAACTGATTTTTTTTTTTCAAAAGTAATTTGGAGTTAGTCTGTCATGACCATTTAACTAAAACAATAAACGTGTATACACAAAATGAAGGAGAATGGTCATTCAAATTATTTGCATAAAAATCTAAGTTATAACTCTTTTCCATGATATTTTGTTTAAATATTACTTGAACATTCTTTAAACTTTACATCAGGGTGAAAAGGTTCTAGGCCCATTTTCCATATTTTATCTCGATGTACATGGAAGATGAGCCTGGCATGTTCATGCCTGTTAGGCGCCATATAACCTGTAATGTGTTGGTGCGCCTTAAAACCCCAATTCAATTCAATTCTACTTAAAATTGCTTGCAGACATTTCAGCCTACCAACCTTTCAACCTACCAACCTTTCAACCTACCAACCTTTCAACCTACCAACCTTTCAACCTACCAACCTTTCAACCTACCAACCTTTCAACCTATGCTAATTTAAATAGGCTCACATCAACCTACATTATTTATATTTAAATCTTGCCAACCATAAATATCAGTGAAAGTCAACATTGATTGAACGGCTTAAGCTCTATGAATAATGTATAAGGTAAAATTGTCAGAAGTATAAACGGTTTAACGCTGTGTGCTAGAACGCCTGATAGGGACATCGAAGGATACTAAATTGAGCCTAGGCGTTTATGTGTCAGTTTTAATATGTACATACATGATGGGACATGTTGGTTTTAAACGAAGATTGTTTTAATGGCTGCAGTCCTTGATTGATGTTTATATTCCGATAAGAAATAATCTGAGTTTATAGCTCGTAATGTATACAAGTGGGGAGAGAGTAAATAAAACTCAATTACTTATCGTCTCAGCTTTTGTGAAAATTTATGAGCTTTAGCAATGTTGGTATTGTGATTAGATTCCATATTTCCTAGCCTACACCCCATATATTTTATTTGAGAAATCAATAATTACATTTTAAAGGATTGTTATTTTTTTAGAATTGTTCAAATACATTTTTCCTGCATTAAGTTGATAAAAATGAAATAAATGTGTCATAAACCAACAAAAACAAAACAACACTGAACAAATAAAAACCGGAAGAAGGTTTACTTGGTGGTAGTTGGTTAAAGGTCAAGGTAACAATTTAAAGAGACACTGTCCGAAAGTAAAGCAGATTTTTATTCAGTGAACTGTGTGCTTGAAAGCATGAGCATAGACCCAAATAAGTCTGTAGTAATAAAACCATGAATTTAAAAGAAAAAATAAGGTTTATTTATTGTTTGTAAACATTAATTGCTGGTACAGTAATAGTTACATTTCTGTTTCTCATGTGACACATTAATACCCGTCTACGGTAGCTCAATTGGTAAAACGCTCGTCTATTATTACCCACAAGTGTAATTTTAGTGTTGAGTTCAAACCAACAAAGCAGTACTTTTTTTTGTACCGCTGTTGAACTCCATCAAAATATCTTGTTTCTGTTTAGTAAATATTCAATAATGTAAGGTGTGGAATGTTTATCAACATAATTATTTGGTGTTTTATAAGCTAAAAGTTAGTGACATTGTCCCTTTAACTGACCCTATTAATAACTGACCCTATATATGAACTTGAAAAAGGATTTTTCTCATTCTATTTTAACAAATCTGTATCAAACTGATCATGCAACAAGCTGCAGCAAAGTCAGATGGAAACATCTATAGGTATTTACAGTAATATTTACAAGTAAGTTTCAATCCAAAATGTACAGTGGTTACCCTAGCAATCGTCAAAAATGCAAAAGAATTGCTTAAAGCAATCTGACCTTCCCGTTCGCATCTGAAATGTTCACTCCGACTTCACCGTTCACATTTGTAAAACACATCTGACATTAGGTTCGCTATTTTTTTTTACCCTGTCGGCTTTAAAATGCTATGACTCAGAAAGTTTTCATTATTTCAATGAGATACTTTGTACAGTTATACAGAAAGGATTGACGATCTTGACAAGCATTTTAAATTGAATTAAAATTGCGAATATCAGTTCGTTATTTGTGCTTATTCTGAAAATTTCATTGTTTTTACAAATCTTTGGACATTTATACAGGGTGCTATACGCACTAACGTCATTTTATTACCATATTTTTAAAGTGAAAGTTCCTCTGTCATTCCTTTTCAAACCTGCATAATCGCTTTTCCAAACATTTTAGCAAAATATGCAACAGAAAGCAAAAATACTAGCCCCACCATTCACGTCCAACAATTTTGCCAATCTGACTTCTTTGCAACCATCTGACTTCGCTGCAGCCGGTTGATCAGTGTGTGAATGAAACTTATAATTTATCTTCCTTGGGGATGGCAGTTTATCAAATAAGTTCAAGATCACAAAGTTCCATTTTATAAATTTTTAATGAAACTGTTTATTTAGGCTTACCTTTGGGTAAGAAAGTTGTCTAGAGTCAGCTGATCAATGCACAACGCTTAATTAGTATGAATTGAATGTTTTAATTAGCCATTACCATATTAAAGTGACCATGAAATTGTGGGATATCTTCAAACAGTAAAGTTTGCCCTTAATCAGCGTTTCATTTTGCTGCGCATCCCGAGTCCCTGACTCACACTTTTTTCTGAGGACCCATCATGTCAAAATATGTGCATCCCATTATGTGCATCCCATGGGATGCATCATTTGAAATCTGAAAACTGAATTTAAGAAAATCTAAAATAGATTAATCTACACGGTAACTTAATCTAAAGGAGAAAAATTAAAATTTAAAATAAGGAAAATCAAAATCAATTGACCTAGCCTACATTCTAGACCTTTTAATTTCTGTTTTGATCTTTCGACAAACTGTTGTCAACACCGTCACGGAACCCATTCATTTTCATTGGGACTCATTGTTCTAATTTATGTGAGTTCTAGGGTCTCATTCAGGCTGAATTCATAATGAAAACTGCCTTAAACTGGATATTTCCTAGATATTGTTTATGATCATGCTGTTTTCTGGCTAACAAACTTATTTTCAGTTTCTCTTATCTCAGGTCCTGTCACAGAGTTATCACATTGTCACCCCAGTAATTGGACATTAATTATTTATTGTGTAGCCGATATTGTAGTGGACTATTGATGAAATGACAAATCTGGCCAATAAAATTCACTTGATCAATCAGCTATGGTGATTGGAAGGGCAGGTATGGATTTAGATCGTGGACATCTTTGGAACACAATTGTTTAAGTCATAAATATGTTCCATTCTGTTCCGTTGCTATTGCAACTTAATCACAGTTGAGATGTTTTCAATTTTGATTTTTTCCTTTATAAAAATTTGTTCATTAATGTTGTCAAAAAGGCCACTGCTCGCTCCAAGAAGAAAAAAAACCATTTTGCCCATTGAGGCTGGGGTAACACCGTATCCATGTTGCAATGTTGACAGTATCCATCGGCGTAGCTACTATTAGGCCATATAGACCCTCGGCCAATACATCAATTTCAAAAATGAAAACTATGAAAAGTCAAAAATGCAATAAAATCTGAAGCCGGAGGGGGTTGAGGGTTAATTGTCAACATTTGTTTATTATAATTTTATAGTGTAGGTAATTAAACTTTGTCAAATGTTAATTCTCATTTGTCAAAAAACATTTCTTCAAATACCACAGAATGAAATGTTCTGTCAGATATACGTCAAAACGCACCATTACATAGCTAAGTTTGAAAAATTCGCTAGTTTATCGTGCCTACATGTATATATGCATTTCAGGTCAGCTACACCCCTGGTATCTTTATCATTAACTTCTTTATTTAGCCCGCAATCAAGAGTATGATATCGGGTACCAGTAGAATATACTGCATACCGGGTACCAGTCTACTTTGTAAGGAAATACTATAAGGTTGAACTGAAAAGTAAATTGGAAAACGATTACCAAAGGAGGGTTGCTGGACCACTTCTTTATATGTAACCAAATAATAATACATTGACATTTAATATCCCAAAGATTTATGAAACCCACTAATTAGTAATTATTCCATTAATTGACAAGTAGTTACTCAAAGCAATAAATACTTTCCGGTTACATTATAAGCTTTCTCGGAAATATAAATCCTCATAAAGCAAACATCCTGTTTTAACTGCACACAATGACCGTAACTATTCAATAACATTCATTAAGTCAAAACATTTTGTTTATATAACTGATCGATACTCATATCCAACCTTCCTATTCCGAGAAAATAATTCCTTTTATTATGTAACACAGCATGCCTGTCCCAGAACGCCGCACTGTTTATTCATATAATCTGGATCTTTAATTTCCATTACCTGCTTGTGACAAGTGTAACCAGTGTCCTTCAATATTCCATTGTATAGAAATTCAATAAACTAGAAATGAATCTTTCGCTGATGTACCGCTGATGTATCGTGACTATAACTACGAGAACTGAAATATCCATTGGCGTCCCGTGATAAGAACAATTAATACGTTTCTAAGGAAAAGTTTGAACGGAAACATTGTCGTGAAGAAATGTGTTGATTTACTTTGATGTGTTACTGTATGATAGGCTGTGGATGCTATAGTATTAATTGGTGTTATTTGATTGATGTTGTTCGGATAGTGTGCATTTGGGATTTTTTGTTTTTTGGATAATGCTGGGACATTCAAATGAGTTGTATTTAAATAGTGGCTTCTGCAAATTGATTTGATTGGATTATGTTTTTCCCAAACCAATAACGTAATACTGTTTTTGAGTGTGATTTTGTTTAGATATTAAATATATTAAATAAAGCTACCAAAACTATCAATTTGACAATGTCTGAGATCATACCTGCCGACTTATGATTGGGCAAGTAGGGAGATGGTCTCAGAAACAGGGAGATTCGGCTAGAAAGTAATAGGGAGATTTTGATATTGCTCTAACTTGGCATTACTATTTAATTAGTACAAAATCTATGTAAATTTCCCATGTAACGCTTCTTAAGATGTAGTTTTCACGTGCAAACAATTATTTTTTTATATTAGCAGTCTTATTAGAGCAACATTATTCTGTGAAATAAGTATAAATGGTTTTTGGATAGTATCATCCTAAAATATTGGGATTTTTTTCTCCTGCTGGGATAGTTGGCAGGTATGACATTTTTCCCCCAAAATGTTGGACAACACTAGACAAAAACTATATGGAAAAATGAAACATATATACTGATTAACTGTCGGGTCAGTATTCTTCTCTGGCTACTGATGATTTTTTTTTCATTTTGAAAAAGAAAAGCCTTTGATGTATAATCCATATTCTTTTTTATCTTAATTTTTGACAATGAATTTAAAATTATCTTTGAACTGATCATTCGTGTTAAAAATCTGGTAATATCAGTTATACCTAAAAATTGATAAAAAACTCAAGACTTCCATCGACAACAAAAAGCATCAAGATGAATTTTGTCGGGTTGGATGTTGGGGGAAAGTTCGATTTTGCAAAAATAGTGCAGAAACTTTGTGCTGGAGAAAAAGTTGAAACTAAAGCGGATATTAAAGGTGGTTCAGCGAGAGTATATAAGACGCGTGACAAGTGGTTGAGCTTAACAACACAGCTGCCACAGGCTGTGTTTCATTGCATGCAAGGTAAATAGGGATATACATTTATTTAATTGTTAATTCTTGAAACAGTGATTAAAAGGTATAATTATCATGTATAATTTCGGTCTCATTCAAACTAGACAATGTGGTGGTGTCTCATTCAAACTAGACAATGTGGTGGTGTCTCATTCAAACTAGACAATGTGGTGGTGTCTCATTCAAACTAGACAATGTGGTGGTGTCTCATTCAAACTAGACAATGTGGTGGTGTCTCATGCAAACTAGACAATGTGGTGGTGTCTCATTCAAACTAGACAATGTGGTGGTGTCTCATTCAAACTAGACAATGTGGTGGTGTCTCATTCAAACTAGACAATGTGGTGGTGTCTCATTCAAACTAGACAATGTGGTGGTGTCTCATTCAAACTAGACAATGTGGTGGTGTCTCATTCAAACTAGACAATGTGGTGGTGTCTCATTCAAACTAGACAATGTGGTGGTGTCTCATTCAAACTAGACAATGTGGTGGTGTCTCATTCAAACTAGACAATGTGGTGGTGTCTCATTCAAAATAGACAATGTGGTGGTGTCTCATTCAAACTAGACAATGTGGTGGTGTCTCATTCAAACTAGACAATGTGGTGGTGTCTCATTCAAACTAGACAATGTGGTGGTGTCTCATTCAAACTAGACAATGAAAGAATTGATATTTATCGTCAGGGTTTGCAAAGAACGTTTATAATCCAATAGCTCTGAACAGCTACATGCTGGCTACATTACGTGGTCTGAGTATTAACTTTCATACCCCATCCAACCCTTTCTCCAAGAAGCGAAAACGGGGTTGGCTTGGGTATGAAATAAAACCTTAATTTCGGCTTAACAAGTTTGTATATTGTAAAATTAAAACATTTAATAGGTATTGTAATTTTAAACAGGTTCAGTAAAAAATGTTTTTAAACATGTTTTATTGTCGAAATATCCGTTATAATATTCTGCTAATATAAGCTTTCCCATTTCTTAATGGAATTAAGGCGGGACCATGTAATGTACATGAACCAATATCGTGGTGGGGAAGCTCGATCACATGCAAGCATTTGTTTATCTAAAACCATAACTGCTATTATTTTGGACTACCATTACCATTCAATCTTTATTTCCTCATCACAGATATTACAGCATGAACATACGAAAGAAAGGACAACATTTGCATGAAAAATAACTGTCCTGACATCTTAAGTTGGTTGTGTAAAAAAATCATTTGATTTTACCTAAATAGTGGCCATCATGTTAAAACGTGATCACTTCTCATGCTTGTCGGAATTTTGGTCAATTTCCTTTTAAATATTGGCCCCCATGGCTGATCTACCTATTTAAAACCAATCAGTTTCTTGTCAGTAGAGAGCTTCAAGATCAGTGACCTCTTGTTGAGAATTAGCAGCCTTGAAGTGTATAACTGTTACTAAGATGGGCTTCCAGTGCCACAAGTATTTTATCATCACTATATTTAAATATAACTTATCAAAAAATCTATTTAAAAATATTATTTATCAAAAAATTATATATATAAATCAATAATTTAATAATATCTTATAATGTCATGCTAAAGTTAATTGTATTTTAATGGTTTAGTGTTCATTTTTGCTATTGATATATTATCTCTGAATGCATATATTCCCAGTACTTGCACCTATTCAATCAATGGAAAGTATTTATACAGGTGTACGATTACCATACGTGTTGGGTTACCTGCACACCGAGTAGAAATGCAGGTAACCTCATGGTCGTATGTTTGCTTAATTTTAATTATTTAAATTTGTAAAACGTCTGAAAAATATTACACATTTTATAGACATACTTGTCGAAGTTGAGATAAAAAATGAAAAGAACGTGTGCAGAATAGAAGTATTAAAGGTTAGGTAGTAAAAGCGCAAGCCTGTGCAAGATTTAGGTTTGTTTCAAGTTTAATGTAAGTTTGCTAACTTTGTGGATTTATTCTGATAATACTGTTTAATTGGATCAGTAATAAATTTAGAAATTGAGAAAGGTATTTAACATTTCTACAGTTTATATTTGCATAAGTAGTGGTTTGTATTGTTTAAGGGATTTATAGGCTGTTACAATTGAATGTTGTTTAATGGCTCGTCAACACATTATAAGTTATTCTAGAGCTGCCCCAGAGAGAGGGGAAAGATATATTCGGGAACCTGACCTACTCTTATGAACAAATAGATTCTATGGTTCTTTAACATTCTTGGAAGATAGATGGGACCGCACCGTTTGCGTCCCCATCCAATGGAAGAGGCTAAGGGCTAGTGTCTTGAAAGATTAGTATACAATGGAACTTGATTTAAAGATGTTTGTGATTTCAGTCAGTCTAGGTTTTGAAGAACACACATTTTTCAGTATTTGCAATAATTAATAAGTTTCCAATTTTAGCAGATGACCATAATTATGTGATTTTTTTCAAGAGCTGCCGCGCAATCCAGGGGTTGTGACTTTGGCTGTTGCAGTACGACTTTATTGTGTTCTTTTCATCCTCGCTCTCCTGGTGTCACTCTTTGATTGTGTGAATGTTACCAAAAATGTAAAGATTTTCACAAAATTGTGGTTAAATATGATTATTTTTTCGTTAAATAAACGTTTTTTAATTATTATTCGGAATAAAATGTATTTATAAGTAATGAGTTATTTTTTTATAAAAGGTACATGTATTATAAGGGACAATGACGTAACTTTTAGGTTATAAATCACAAACTAATTATGTTGACAAACATAACACACCAAACATTATTGAATATTTACTAAATAAAAACAAGACTGTTTGATGGAATTCAGTAGTGGTACAAAAAAAAGAAGTACCGCTTCGTGGGTTTGAACTCATAGCCCATACTAAAATTACACTCGCAGGTAATAATAGTCATGCGTGGTGATCCCAACTGAGCTGAATGTATTAGGCAAGACATACTATATAGAAAGCCTAATGCGCTAATGGATGTGATCAGCAGACAATGTAAATACTGATTTAAAAACAATAAATAAAACCTTTTTTTTCCCCAAACTCATGCATGTATTACTACAGGCTTTTGTTGGGTCTATTCTCATGTTTGCATGTGTACATTTCTCCAAATAAAATTCTGACAGTTATTCGGTTATACTCAATATCTTCTTACTTACGGACAGTGTCCCTTTAATGAAAACAAAAATTCTCTACCTCATACAACTAATGTTGTCGCCAAAAATATCTTTAAGGCCAGAGTTTTTTATTTTTTTGGTTCTCAGATTTTTCTCGGAAAAAGTTCAACAGGAGGAGAGAAAAAAAAAATCAAAAAAAATCTTAAACTTTATAAGTGTGTATGTTGTAATGGTGTTAGTCACATTGTAAAACATAAAATGGACCTGAACAAATTTATATAACATGATCTTCTGATTTTATATTAATTTTTAAACATGATAATTTGGTTGTTTGAAATGGGTGACCAAAAAATTAATAACGGATATTTTTTTAAACATTTGTTTGTGTTTTTTAAAATAATGTTTTGGATTTTTTTTGCTTTTCATTTTTGCAAAATTTAGGGTCGGAGGGTTTGAGAACCGAAAAATTAAAAAAGTCTGGCCTTAAAAACCAACAGCTTGTTGGCCTGTTTCTGTTTTTACCAAAATGAAAATATACTTTGCACATTTTAGAAACCATTTTCCGTCAAAAAGGACTGGGGTCTCATTCGTCTCACTGGTTTACATCTTGTCTGTTCTTGCTATGAAACTTCTTTAAAATATCAGTCACCTTAAGAATGTGAATTAATTTATCTCGGACCATCAAATCTTATCTGCCTGCAGATTGTGGATAAACAAACAAAGTTTGAGTTGAACACCTAAAAGAAATCATTACCTCTGCAGATTTCAGATAAAATATCATACAGTACGTATTCAAATACAACATAATTAAACTCTGAATAAGGCTTATTAACTATTCAAAGTTCACCAAGTGAACCGAAGTAAACTGTATTTGCCAGTATTGGTTTATTAATACACATTTTATGTATTTATTTATATTATAAGGCCACAATAAAAAAAACGTTGGTATGCTGTTTCCCTAGTTACCCACGAAAAGGGCTCTATCTTTTATAGCAATTCTATATACCATTTAATCCCTAATGAATGCCCCTCCCCAAATAAATGCCCCAACCCCCCACACTACCACCATTTTTTTAAAACTTACCAAAAGATGCAAGTTAATCTGTTTCATTCACAATGGAAGACACAAAATCACTAAAAAACTTAAAATCCGATGCATAATTTGATTGATTGACATTCACAGTTTTGTTTGTGTTTGAGTTGGTAGTTAGCATTAATTCCAGTAAGAATGGTTGCTCATATTTAAAAAAAAAGAAAATTCACAGAATTACAAGCGTGTATTGATCTGGAGCTTAGCACTAAAAATGCACGTTTTTTTTTTTAAATTTCTATCACCTGTTTGTTGTTCGTTCTAGAGATCGTTCAAGAGATCTCCTGTATAAATTAGTTGCATGTAGGTCATGAGTGTCAGAAAATCCCACAATGCACTTTACAATATAAACATTTATTTATATACAAGACAAGACAACATTGAAAAGAAATTAATTTAAATTATAAGAAAGTTATTGATTGTTGTTGATGATGTGTCTCCTACTTGTAATAGATAGATTCTGTCTCGGTGATTGTTGTTGATGATGTGTCTCCTACCTGTAATAGATAGATTCTGTCTCGGTGATTGTTGTTGATGATGTGTCTCCTACCTGTAATAGATAGATTCTGTCTCGGTGATTGTTGTTGATGATGTGTCTCCTACTTGTAATAGATAGATTCTGTCTCGATGATTGTTGTTGATGATGTGTCTCCTACCTGTAATAGATAGATTCTGTCTCGGTGATTGTTGTTGATGATGTGTCTCCTACCTGTAATAGATAGATTCTGTCTCGATGATTGTTGTTGATGATGTGTCTCCTACTTGTAATAGATAGATTCTGTCTCGATGATTGTTGTTGATGATGTGTCTCCTACCTGTAATAGATAGATTCTGTCTCAGTGATTGTTGTTGATGATGTGTCTCCTACCTGTAATAGATAGATTCTGTCTCGATGATTGTTGTTGATGATGTGTCTCCTACTTGTAATAGATAGATTCTGTCTCGGTGATTGTTGTTGATGATGTTGATGATGTGTCTCCTACTTGTAATAGATAGATTCTGTCTCGGTGGATTGTTGTTGATGATGTGTCTCCTACTTGTAATAGATAGATTCTGTCTCGATGATTGTTGTTGATGATGTGTCTCCCTACCTTGTAATAGATAGATTCTGTCTCGGTGATTGTTGTTGATGATGTGTCTCCTACCTGTAATAGATAGAGTTCTGTCACGGTTATTGTTGTTGATGATGTGTCTCCTACCTGTAATAGATAGATTCTGTCTCGTGATTGTTGTTGATGATGTGTCTCCTACCTGTAATAGATAGATTCTGTCTCGGTGATTGTTGTTGATGATGTGGTCTCCTACTTGTTAATAGATAGATTCTGTCTCGGTGATTGTTGTTGATGATGTGTCTCCTACTTGTAATAGATAG
>JAWPHD010010974.1:0-87990 GCA_037043455.1 Cyrtodaria siliqua | reverse complement strand
CAATTTTCTTGTGTGTTTTTGTATATAAAGAAACCATACAATTTTAATATCCTTCATCTGTGTTTAAAAATAAGGCAAAAATGGTTTGGTGCTTAGCAAACTTTGATTAGTATATATTGAAATATTACATTTACAGATAAAAGTAAATTTAACATAAACCTATTTTATATACATAAAATTGTTCTAAAATAGTTGTTATGCATCCAAATGACAAAGATCAAGTAATTCACTGTTATAAAGTGCTTTTATATCAAAATTCAATGTCACAATGCTAGGTCGATGTGTGTAGCAAGTTTCACGAAGGTACTTGATATTAGAACTGTTACGTCTGCATTTCAGAGTAAAACGACAATGACAGCATCTCATCTGCTATATTCTAGATGTGAATGTGACCATGTGGGGAGAAATAAACAACACAACCCTTTTTCTTCTTTCATAGTTGTTATTTTCTTTATCTTCTCCCCTAAAAACAGTACTCTTCTAAACAGTTACTTTTTTATTGTACAAATAGAGGTAAAATACAACACAAACAAGCTAAATCTTTAAAAGACAACCTTTTATACAGAATTCTCGTATTGAATACAAATAATAGATCTCTATTGTGTATATCACTTATGTATTGTATAATATTATAGATGTGTTTGTTTGGACCCACAACATGCCAAATTACGAAGAGAATAAATGGGTCACCATTGGTGACTGAAAAAAATAAATAAAACTACACATCACAATGCTAGGTTGATGTGTGTAACAAGTTTCATGAAGATGCTTGGATGTAACAACTGTTACGTCTGAATTTCAGAGTATAATGACAATGACAGCGTCTCGTCTGCTACTAGTTCCACCAACACATCACCTCTCAACTCCCCGGATTCCAAGAGTGGTAAACATCTAGTCAACATGAACGGCCTCTCACATCGGGACAGCAACCCCAAGTCACCATCACGTGTACACAGTCATAGGTATCTAAAAAAATAAATATAACCTGGTTTAGTTTAAGCATATTTTATTTCAACATTTTTTATATTACCTATGATTTCAGTTAGTGTAATAGTCCTGCAGTGTAGTAGACAAAGCCAGGAGTTGTACTGCAGCAGTGAGTGTAGTATTGTACTGCAGCAGTGTGTAGTATTGTACTGCAGCAGTGTGTAGTATTGTACTGCAGCAGTGTGTAGTATTGTACTGCAGCAGTGTGTAGTATTGTACTGCAGCAGTGTGTCGTATTGTACTGCAGCAGTGTGTCATATTGTACTGCAGCAGTGTGTCATATTGTACTGCAGCAGTGAGTGTAGTATTGTACTGCAGCAGTGAGTGTAGTATTGTACTGCAGCAGTGAGTGAAGTATTGTACTGCAGCAGTGAGTGTAGTATTGTACTGCAGCAGTGTGTAGTATTGTACTGCAGCAGTGAGTGTAGTATTGTACTGCAGCAGTGTGTAGTATTGTACTGCAGCAGTGTGTAGTATTGTACTGCAGCAGTGTGTAGTATTGTACTGCAGCAGTGTGTCGTATTGTACTGCAGCAGTGTGTAGTATTGTACTGCAGCAGTGAGTGTAGTATTGTACTGCAGCAGTGAGTGTAGTATTGTACTGCAGCAGTGAGTGAAGTATTGTACTGCAGCAGTGAGTGTAGTATTGTACTGCAGCAGTGAGTAGTATTGTACTGCAGCAGTGAGTGTAGTATTTCTCTCACTGATCCTCTCTGTTTCAGTTCTTCTGCTGGAAAGTATGACGCACAACGCAAGATCTCATTTAAGAAGCCAAACCCCAATGCGAGCCTGGGGATCACCTTGGCCGGAGGGAACGCTACAGGAATATTTGTACATGATGTTGAGGACAACAGTCCGGCAGGGGGCCACAGTGGGATACATTGTGGAGACCAGATACTAGAGGTACACAAGCATCTCTGCATGCATCTATAATGATGAAGTATTACAGTCACTAATTTAGTCTCCTTCTGTACTTTATCAACCTAGGCGCTAGCCTCGGTCACCTGCCTGCTTCTGATTTCTTCGTTACGCTATACTACGCGGGATTCAGAACCAAGGCTGGGAAATATCGGAAGTTTGAAATCTCCCCTCAAGTTGGGAGGGATTTTGGTGAGACTGAGAGATTCTATGAGACGTTAAAAAAACGTATTTTCAAGCTTACTAAATGTTAATTTCTTACTTTATACTTGTGAGGAGTAGTAGGTAACGTCAAAATGTGTAACTGGTGCATTAACAGTTGACGTTGTCAAGTTTATATACAAGATGGCGTCATGCAAACGTCGACTTTATATGCATGATATGGTCTTAGCGGGCCGAGACTCGGTCACTTTACTATATAGTATGATCTTGAAATTGTCATTAATCATCCAAACTTTGCATAGAGAAAGCCTCGTAATCGATAAGCGTAAGAAAAATAAAATCGATTCTTTTTTGAAAGCTAGGAGAAAGCGAGATACATGTTTAAGTTATTTTATGTATGAAGTAAGAATAAAAAGTTAACATGTTAGGATTTGGACACAAGGCATTCCATGGTGACATTGAAAAAGTTAAAGGGTTAATCAGTGATGCCCGTATATAGGTAATAATAACTAAGCGGAACTTTGAATTTCAGTACAACGGTATAGATTTCCAGCGAGCTACGACGGAACAGGCGTACAGACACATCCACGAGCCATGTTCTACTGTTAGAATCAGGGTCCGGTACCACCCCTCATGTAAGTATACTAAATTATGTTAGGTTAATAATTATGTTTACGTATGGAAGGTTTGTTAAAAAAACAACATGTATGTGTCAATTATATACTTGTCAGGCATCTCCGTGGTCAAATGGTTAACGATGTTGCGTTGTAAACCTTTGCCTCTCACCGCTGCGAGTTTGGAATCCCACTGGGAGCTCGACTTGTGAGGAAGTGTCGATTCTTACGGATGGCGGATAGGTGTACAATACTGGTTCTACTCAGGAAAAGTGGGTGATCTGCCTCCACCACAAAAAATCGACAGTCATATATAACCTTACATGTGTTGAAAATGACGTAAAACACCATACAAACAAACAAACTAACAGTGATTCTTGTTTGAGGCAACTATATTTCTGCATTTTATTAGTGATATATATTTAACGTAATTACTGTGTACAACAAGGTCGTTTGTAAGTCCTGGTGTCGTTACTTCACACCATTACATTACGGTTTACAACAAGGTCGTTTGAAAGTCCTGGTGTCGTTACTTCACACCATTACATTACGGTGTACAACAAGGTCGTTTGTAAGTCATGGTGTCGTTACTTCACACCATACCATAACAGTGTACAACAAGGTATTGTGTGTAAATCCTGGTGTCGTTAATTCACACCATTCCATTACGGTGTACAACAAGGTCGTTTGTAAATCCTGGTGTCGTTACTTCACACCATTACATTATGGTGTGCAACAAGGTTGTTTGTAAATCCTGGTGTCGTTACTTCACACCATTACATTACGGTGTACAACAAGGTTGTTTGTAAATCCTTGTCGTTACTTCACACCATTCCATTACAGCGTACAACAAGGTCGTTTGTAAATCCTGGTGTCGAAACTTCACACCATTCCATTACTGTGTACAACAAGTTCGTTTGTAAATCCTGGTGTCGTTACTTCACACCATTCCATTACGGTGTACAACAAGGTCGTTTGTAAATCCTGGTGTCGTTACTTCACACCATTCCATTACTGTGTACAACAAGGTCGTTTGTAAATCCTGGTGTTGTTACTTCACACCATTCCATTACAGTGTACAACAAGGTCGTTTGTAAATCCTGGTGTCGTTACTTCACACCATTCCATTACGGTGTACAACAAGGTCGTTTGTAAATCCTGGTGTCGTTACTTCACACCATTACATTACGGTGTACAACAAGGTTGTTTGTAAATCCTGGTGTCGTTACTTCACACCATTACATTACGGTGTACAACAAGGTCTTTTGTAAATCCTGGTGTCGTTACTTCACACCATTCCATTACCGTATACAACAAGGTCGTTTGTAAATCCTGGTGTCGTTACTTCACACCATCCCATTACGGTGTACAACAATGTCGTTTGTAAATCCTGGTGTCGTTACTTCACACCATTCCATTACAGTGTACAACAAGGTTCGCAACAAGAAGGGTGCTGCAGATTCTCTCTATGTTCGTGCAATGCTTGACCACACGGCAGAGAAGGAAGGGGAGTTGAGTTTCCGTAAAGAAGACCTTCTTCATATTGAAGATACAATGTATAATGGTCAGAAGGGAGTGTGGTATGCCTGGTTGATGACTGAAGAGGGCCAAAAAATAAAGGGTGGAACCATCCCCAGTAAAGACAGGTTGGTTCTTTACTACCCATTTTAGCAAGCAGACGTCAGATTTAAGTATCATCCGTAGGACTGGTTTGGTGCGAAATTCTTCTATTTCGATAATTAATCCAAATTCGTCTTGGCTGAAGTAGAATGCACGATCACGGAATTACTATAACAAGGTGCTTACCATTACAGCATGGTTTAATAGTTAACACTAAGCCAGATATTTTCAAAAACATACTGTTGTTTTCATTATCTATTGATCATCCCTCATAGAGGGGATTCATAGATGGGGGATTTCAAGAGTTTGAGCACCAACAGGAACAAACATTCCATGCAGACCCACTCTCCATTTACATCTGGATAAAAATATCATGTAGAATAGGCCTAGAACCTTCTCACCCACAGAACTGCAAAGCAACTGCAAATTCTGTTGTAAACACTCATTTTTCGCTGTGGCCACGATCATGTTTTCGCCACCAGTCAAGTAGCACATGAAACAATACAGGGATGATGATGAAGACCTGGCAAAAAATTATAAAATGAAAATGAATTCAGGGGTATTTTACCCCTCTGCCTGGATAAGCAGTGGCCATATTCTTGCCCAGGAAACACAAGGGGCTGTGAGAAATGAGGTAAATTTGTATTGTATAGCTGCACAACTATTGCCAGATAATTGATAAATACATTTACCTGTGAATTAATTTACCTGTTCAAAGTTTTCTACGTCATCAAATAAAATCTTGTTCTCACTTTTCACAGATATTGCAATATGTGAATTTTAAATATCTATTGTTTTGCATTGATTTCGATTTAAATAAACATAAACATGTTCATGAAACAAAACATGGCCGGGGTACTTTAAACCAAAATTAGGAGACATTGAAATCGACCTAAATTTGGTTGCCAAGTACAAAATACCACAAATTCCACCGTGGACTTTGGAAACACCAACAATTAATTTTGATCTGTGTTATAGTAACAATTCCAGTACAGATCCTACTGTCTTGACCATTTTGTAATCTTCTCTGATTCCCTTTCATCTATTCAAGCCGTGGTTAATATGAAAACATGATAACCCAGTTGTGCTTCAACTTTTAGAAAAGTATAATTCTCTTATAGTTGATAATGTTATTATTTTCTGCTGGCTTCCAAGCCATGTAGGAATACATGGTAATGATAGAGCTGATAGTGCTGCTAAGGTAGCATGAGGTTTACATATATCTAATGCCAAATTACCTTAAACTGATTTTTAAAGTTGTATTAACACACATATTCGTAACTCTTTGAAAGCCGCTTGGGATTTGTCAGTTAACAATAAACTCCATTCAGTTAAAGCGTTGTTTAGAGTGTAGCGTCCTTCTAGTAGACCCATTCGTCGAGAAGTTGTTCTAGCCCGGTGCAGGATAGGGCATACACGTTATACTCATTCATATTTATTACAAGGTGAGCAATTACCAGAATGTATACCCTGCTTTTCACCGTTAACGGTAAAACACATCTTGTTGGAATGTGTAGACTTTGATCCTTTACGGCAAAGGTACTACAATGTTAAAACTATGACAGAGTTATTTGACACTATAGATTTTAATCTTGTTTTAGATTTCCTGAAGGAAATCAGACTATATAAATCATTATAATATGTTCTTATATATATTTACTTATTTATATACCCGTTTTCGGGCATTTGTTGATTTACATATATAGTTTATATTGCTACCATATCATCCCTTATTTGTAAATAGTTTTATCTTTATATATTTACATTAATTTCTAGCTCTACATATCAAAGATCAGCAGAGCTTATATCATGGTGCGGTGGCCGTCATCCGTAAACTTTTTTTTGCGGCGACTACTCCTCTGAAACTACTGGATGGATTTTACAGGAATGTTGCCCATGAAGTCTAGTTGGCCCTAGCAAAAATTCATGTTGATGTGAAATCCAAGATGGCCACCAAAGCTAAAAATAGATTTTTAAAAAAGTTTGTAGCGACTACTTCTTGAAAACTATAAGTGATATTGATATGGGACTTCTTCTAAAATGATCAGCATGAATGATGTTGGTCGTTTTGGTTTGACGTTAAACATGGCTGCCAGCGAACATTTTTACATAAGAGTTATATAGTAAAAACTTGTAGCGACTACTCCTTTGAAACTACTTGACGGATTTTCATGAAACTTCACGGAAATGTTGCTCTTGATGTCTAATTGATCTTAGCAAAATAACTTTGAAACTACTTGACTGATTTTCATGAAATTTCAAAGGAATGTTGCTCTTGATATCTAGTTGATCCTAGCAAAATTTCAAATCGGCCGGAAATTCAAGATGGTCGCCATGGTTGAAAATAGATTTAAAAAAAGCAAGTTTGTAGCACCTACTTCTTTGAAACTATAAGTGATATTGATATGGGACTTTTTCTAAAATGATCAGCATGACGTGATGTTGGTCCTGGTTGAAAAATATTTTGATTCGACTTTAAACATGGCTGCCAGTGGCCGTCTTTGTTTACATAGAGTTATATAATAAAAACTGGTAGTGACCACTCCTTTGCTATCGGGAGCCGTTGGGGGCAAGTTTGTCGAGACTTGGAGAGATTTTTTGAGACTTCAAAAAAAACGTATTTTTAAGCTAATTAAATGTTAATTTCCTACTTTATACTTCTGGGAGCAACAAGTGACGTCAAAATGTTTAACTGATGCATCAACAACTGGCATGGTCAAGTTTATTTACAGGATGATGTCATGTAAAAGTCGACTTTGTGCGTGAATAAATGCCTGAATAAAATCAGCTACCGGTAATCACTAGTGAGCGCTTTATTTGGTCTGATCTGCCCAGACCGATATCTGCAAGTAAGACATGTGCATGATAAGGTTTTTGCAGGCCAACGCTAATTTAAATGATAAGATATGGTAAATTATCATTTCATTTTCAGGATAGAGGATGATCTAGTGTTACACAGGAGCTTGTCAGAAAGTCTGAGTCTTCATGACTCAGAGGAATACAAAGCTCCTACACGACGTGGATCAGGCTCAGCCAGGCGAAGCTTTTTCAGGAGGAGTAAAAAACACCAGCGTAATAACTCAAAGGATAGTCGAGACATGATCTCGTTCTCAGACGTTTCCCTCAATAGCGACTCATTGCCCGTCCTAGATGGTACAACTTTGTTTTATAATGTTTAAAGATGTATAGAATGAAGTTTGCTGTTGTAGTTTCATTTGTAGACAAAACTTATTTGCTTTGCTGTCACTATAATTACAACTATATGCATAGCTTTCTACATGTTTAATACGGATGTTGAAATTTCAGCAAACAGACTCTAAAAATGAAATGAAATGGGTTTCATCTCAGGTGATGTCTACTTGCATATTTGTTACAACAGCATCTCAGGTGATGTCTAGTTGAACATTTCTTACAACAGCATCTCAGGTGATGTCTAGTTGAACATTTCTTACAACAGCATCTCAGGTAGTGTCTATTTGAACATTAGTTACAATAGGGTCTCTGGTGATGTCTAGTTGCAAATTTGTGACAACAGGGTCTCGGTTGATGTTGTCTAGTTCAAATTTGTGACAACAGGGTCTCGGGTGATGTTGTCTAGTTCAAATTTGTGACAACAGGTGTGACAACAGGGTCTCGGGTGATGTTGTCTAGTTCAAATTTGTGACAACAGGGTCTCGGGTGATGTTGTCTAGTTCAAATTTGTGACAACAGGGTCTCGGGTGATGTCTAGTTGCAAATTTGTTCTGAATAAAGTTTTAGTTCCTGTAAATCCAAGATGGGCGCTGCTCTAAAATTATAATTCTGCTTTGTCACCAAAGACATCTTCCATTTCAAAAAGAAGTTCACGGATTACTGTTTTCTTATCTGGGAACACTTGTTTTAATTTCTAACAACTGTAATTTTTCTTGACATTTATTCATTAAACATTTTTATTTATCTTAATCATTTGCCATTTCAGATCTGTCTCTGTCTACATACATGAGTGTAGAACGCTTAGACTGTAAGTACAATAAGTATGTCAAGGTGTAAATGATTAAATATGGATAAAATCAACTAATTTCTGAATACATTGTATTTCAATATTATACTGAAGCGAAAAAGAAATGCAACTCTGGAATTCCCGCTCTATATACTGTATGTACAATATGCTGCTGTTAGTCGATTGGTACATGGTAAGACCTTTCCTTTCGGAAAAAAATTAAAACAGCACAACCCAGCAAATAGTATTTCTTCAAAGTTTCATGTGAGCAAACTTAGGATGCAAAATTTTGCAAACTCTTTACGTTAAATACAGTACTGAACTTGCTCAATTTTTCAAAGAGGAACTTCAACATTTATGAATTGTTACAACTTATACTGTGATTAAAACGTCTACGACAGCGCAGTTTTGTCCTTTCTCTAAGTAACTGCAACTCTTTTTTTTTTTACAAAACATCTTGGGATATTTGTGGAATTAAGTGTGCAGTATACACAATATATAGCGGAAATTCCCGAGTTGTGTTTCTTTTTCGCTTACAGTACAAGTCTGTTACAGTACAAGTCTGTTACGTTACAGTACAAGTCTGTTACAGTACAAGTCTGTTACAGTCATAATGTAATGTATTTAGCACAAATAGCACGTCTGTTCTTCATCATTCTTTTTATTTTTCACCATTCTTCATGAGTGCGTGTTTGTGTATTTAGGTGTTGAAAAGGTACATTGGCGTATATTAGAAATGCAACAAATGGGTTAATGTGGTAAAACGGCTTTGTAGTGAAAATATTGCAGCTTATAAAAGTTATGTGTTATATGTTTGTCATTACAGACAAGAAAACTGTTATGTTTATCGTTACAGACAAGAAAACTCGCCCGATTGTGTTGATAGCGCCACTGGCCGATGCTCTGATCCAGAAACTCTCCTCAGAATCTCCTGACAAATATTTCTTTTGTGAACCTTGTAAGTCAACACAAGCACACAAAGTTACGTCAACTAAAGGGTCGTCCTATTTACGCATTTCTAAGGCATTATTTCCTTTAAAATGCAAGTTCAATTAAGTAGGCACAATGAAAGTAGCTACACGAGCAAAACTTGTAAAGCCCCGTTCGACAGCGCTGTTGTTAGTAACAGCGAAACTTTTGAATTTGAAATACACTTGTTTGTTGTTCGCTATAATTAAATTTATAGTTACACTCAAAATCCTGACATAAGGGTATATCTCCTTTATTTGTGCATTTCAGCTGTAATGCAGACATCCCACCATGGGATGGAGCAGGGACTGAAGGACGGACATTTTATTGACTACTGGCAGCATGATGAACGCTACCTCTGTATCAGGGTCAAGTCCATTACTGATATCTGTGATAAAGTAAGTGTCACAGTCCCAAATTAAGCATAAAACTTGGAACCAGTATAAGAAAATGATATTGTCAACATGACAAGTGTCAGTACCCACTGCTGACAGAGGCAATAGATAAATATTTGAAATGTTATTGTACTTCATATTTAATTTTTCATTAAAACTATTATTTTGTTGTGGCAGCATCCATTAGCTTCAGTGATGGTCCCCCACTTCAATTTCTGTACAGCATCCATCATCTTGAATGATGGTCCCCAGCTTCTAGTTCTATCCAGCATCCATCAGCTTCTGTGATGGTCCCCTGCTTCTAGTTCTATCCAGCAACCATCAGCTTCAGTGATGGTCCCCTGCTTCTAGTTCTATCCAGCATCCATCAGCTTCTGTGATGGTCCCCTGCTTCTAGTTCTATCCATCAACCATCGGCTTCAGTGATGGTCTCCTGCTTCTAGTTCTATCCATCAACCATCGGCTTCAGTGATGGTCTCCTGCTTCTAGTTCTATCCAGCAACCATTAGCTTCAGTGATGGTCCCCTGCTTCTAGTTCTATCCAGCATTCATCAGCCTCATTGATGGTCTCTTGCTTCTAGTCATAAGCTTGAGAGATGGTCCCCTGCTTCTAGGTCAATCCAGTATCCATCAGCTTGAGAGATGGTCCCCTGCTTCTAGTTCAATCCAGCATCCTTTAGCTTGAGTGATGGTCCCCACTTCTAGTTCATTCCAGCAACCATCAGCTTGACTGATGGCCCCCTTGCTTCTAGTTCCATCCATCATCTATTAGCTTGAGTAATGGTCCCTGGTTTCTAGGTCCTGTATGTCATAGGTCATTATAAGGATATGGAAAGTAAAGTTATTAAAAAACAAACAAAAAAACTTGATTAAGCTTTAAATGTTCTATCATTAAAAGTCATGAATGTTGAATAACGTAGTGTCTGACTTCCTTTATGCATGGAATAATAACCATTGTGTTTATGATTTCAGAATATACATTGCCTATTGAATGTAAATCCCCTGGCCATTGAGCGTCTACGGCGGATACAGATCTACCCCATTGTGATATATGCCCGACACAAGTCATTTAAACAGTTGAGGTAAGCTGTAATATCACAGTGAACATGAGTATTAGAGTAGCAATTTGTAACACGAAGTCACAAAGTGGCAACACAGAATAGGAATTTATAACTGTCGAACACACATTTCATATTATGTTGTGTGAACACATCTGTAATAAAACTTGTAGAGGTTTTGGGTCGCTGGGCTTCAAATGCATTAAATCTGTAACACTACCCAAATTCTGTTAACTGAATCTGTTTTATTTACTGTAAAATCATCCGGAACTTAGTTATTTAACAACCAACAAGTCGTAATGAATAATTAAAATAGTGCAATTCAGGTTGTAAATTTTAAAAAATGGCTTAAAACACCCTTTTTTATGATGTCACGTGGCGTTTTGACGCTAAAGGAAATTAATCTGTTTTGTTCTAATGCTTGTCTGACATTGTGTCGGTTTTATGTCAATCTTTATTATTTTCTTACACGTTTGTCTTTGCTTGTTTTGAATGGGAGCTTGTTTAAGATCCTATCTGTATTGTTGTTTAATGGAGGGAAAGATAGGTACACAGAAAATTTCCTAGGTTAAAATATTTAAAAGATGGTTAATACATAATAACTGCAACAGAAATACATTCTGGCATGAATTGAACCTCCTCAAATGCTGGGCTCAGTCGGTTGTTTCAGTTTGGGTTTTTACTAAATGTTGTGTTATGATGATCTGTTTGCTGTTTGTCCATCCGTCAGTCCACCTGTTTAACTTTCTGTATGTGGTCATGTTTGCAGAGATGTGAAGGATGTACAATTCCTACCAGAGAAACTGAGTCTCAAGTCGGCCAAGGAGCTGTTTGAATATTGTCAAAAGGCAGAGCAGGACTACAGACACCTTATTTCAGGTAGGCATTTAAGCCTCAGTAATGCCCCTCCTCACTAATACAAACACTTCATGAAAACAGTTGTGCTACCTTTCTAATATATTAAGGTCAAGGTTAAATTTTAGGATCCAAGGTCGTTTTTGGGTCACACTAAACTCAGGGTATAATATTTTCATTATACCCCCGCAAGCGAAGTTATACCCCCCGCAAACAAAGTTTGAGAGGGGGTATATATATGGAATTGAAACTGCATACATGATCAACATAAAGTGTAGATGTGCGTCAGTTTTGGTGTGGCTCGCTCAATTCCATGCAGAGTTATTTCCCTTGCACTAAGTCAAAATTGCTATATTCAGCATATGCAATCTTGTGGAGCGAACTACTTTTACAGTTTTCAAGATATTTAATTGAAACTTTGTATACTTGATCAAAATGAAGTGTATATGTGCGTGACACAATCTTTCTTTGGCTCAGTCAATGCCATGCAGAGTTATTGCTCTTGATCTTAGTCAAAACTGCTATTCAGCATATGCAATACTGTGGAGCGAACTACTTCAACAGTTATTAAGGTATTGAATTTGTGTACATGATCATCATGAAGTGTAGATGTGCGTGACACAATCTTTCTTTGGCTCAGTCAATTCCATGCAGAGTTATTGCCCTTGCACGTAGTAAACATTGCTTTATTCAGCATATGCAATCTTGTGGAGTGAACTACTTTTACAGTTTGAAAGATATTGAATAATAACTTTTGTGTACATGATAAACATGAAGTGTACATGTATGTGACACAATTTTGGTGTGTCTCAGTCAATGCCATGCAGAGTTATTGCCCTTGATCTTACTAAAAAAGTGTTTGCGGGGTATTTATCACCTTCAGTGATAGTTCTAGTTTCTCCATCAAACATCATGCCTATTGTCATGTAACCTTACCAATATATAAAGGTCAAGGTCACAGTCAAGGTAGCATTTTGGCTTCAACGGTAGCTTTTTTGGTCACAATAACTAAACTTTGGGTATAACTTTTTCGTTTCTCTATCAAACTTTGGAATATATATGCAGAATGACAATGTCAGGTGACCTTACCAATGTGTAAAGTTCAAGGTCATACTTTGAGTTCAAATCATCATTTCTTTGTTATGATTACTTTATATTACATATTTTGTCTGTGATTTGTATAGGAAATACAGGGAATAGAAAAGCTATATCTACTCGTTTGCTCTACTGGGAAATACCTCCCAGTGGGAGATATTTCCCAGTACGGAACATTGCTCGGCCTTTTCCAAACGCCAAATGACGTTCCGATTGTTTTACGGACGTCGTTGTCAGATTCCGCCACTAGGGAATAACGATTACTGAAATTAACGAAGAGTTCCGGTTCCACTTGTTTTGTTTGTATGACGTAATGTCGTCTTGGCGTTCTCATGCAAACTGGTGTAAAAAGGCGTGAATCATTAGAAATATTAATAAAATGTCATATTAAATTATGTAATATATAATATAATAACCAGTGTTTTTGAGATACTGAAAATATCGCACTCGTTCTTATATCAGGGCCATTTCTCTACCTCGGGAAATATATCCTGTATCTCAAAAGCACTGGTTATTAAACTCTGTGTATATATATCCACATTATGACAATATACACGCCTTCACATGACACACAATTAGGCATACATGTGATGTCTAACTTTGTGAGACCAAAGTGAGACCAAAACTCACAGAATTTCGTCTCTTCACAAGTTGAAAACCTGTGAGATTTGGACATCTCACTGAACAGATTGTGAAAAGAAAACAAATTTAAAAGCTCTTAAATTAAATTTTCCTATTTTGATTTATCATAAATGCTTTAAAAAGCTTAATTGTAAAACAATATTTGATCAAATGTCACTTATACCTATTTTTTATAGGATCTCACAGATTTTGGAGAAATCTATGTTAAAAATTGCTTAAATCTTCCAGATTATGGCTTCAAAGGTATCACATGTATGGTTAGTGATCAGTTTGTCGTCTGTCATGGTCATCATTCTTCCATCACACTAACCTTCAACCTGATATTGGCCATAACTTGAAAAAGAATTTGACCTATGTATAATGTTCATTAAACTTAATAAACATCTTCATACACCAAGGAATGTCGTTACACACTGGACAGAACTTTCATTTTGGCAGACTTATGCCCCTTTTCATAAAACTTTAACCTGCAACCTGACCTAACTCATAACTTTCATTAAACACATGGCAGGCAACATAAGTGTTCCATGGCACACCCTCTTAACATTCCCTATAACTCATTCATGTCCACCAAATATCTGCACTTAATGACACTGTCATGTGTCATAATTATATCCCCGCTTTCACAAAGGTGAAGTGGGGGCCATATTGGAATCGCGATACCCGTAACATACTGTCGCACAACACATTTTTGTCTCATCACGTAACACATTTGTGTCCTGTAACATCCCACTGCTCAACACATGTTTGTTCCATCGCATAACTTTTTTTTAACTTGCATTCCTCAAACAGTTTTGAATGGGTTGTTCCCAAACTTCATATACACATAACAACTGATCAAAAAGTTGGAGTATTTATCACCTTCAGTGATAGATCTAGTTCTGGAACAAGGTCCAGGAGTGACCACACATATGCTCCGGAGACAACCCATTTTGTTCATTATAAATACTGTGTCAAGTTAAAGTACAAATAACCAGTAATAAAATCTAAGTTTCGTATTTATTTTACAGCAACAATTCAAGGTGGGAACTTGGCTGAGATGACTCAGCAAGTCAAAAATGTGATAGCAGCTGAGCAAGACAAACCTATCTGGGTACCAACCTCCACCCTTAGATGATAGGACCCATAACAACCCGAAGTCTGGTTACCAGCGACAAATCTGAGAATATTTCATCTGACATACTACCAATCTGCGACAGTGTTGGATAATAATGGTTCAATAATTTCCAGTCTGGGTCATTGTTGGATATTAAAAGGACTCCTGGCAACCTTGAAGTTTTTATCAAGCATCAAAATTAGCGTCTTAATGTTTTAATCCAGTATCATTTTTTTTTACTTTAAAACTGCTTGCTTATCAATAATTTTTTCAGTTTTCAAGCTTTCTTCTTATTCTTCCAAAGGTTTAAATATATTATTGGTGCAATATAATCAACAGTTAGTAATATGCAAAAACAATTTCCTTCATACTATTCGTATAATTAGTATTAATGATTGAACAAATCAGGTTATGTAGAAAAACTAACCGGACTCCGCAAGTTTTTAAAAAATTAAGATTTCCGTGTGCCCCTTTAATTATTCAACAAACCAGCCTGGGTCATTTTTGAATAATAATTGTTCAGTAAACCAGTCTGGGTCATTGATGGATAATAATTGTTCAGTAAACCAGTCTGGATCATTGTAGGATAGTAATTGTTCAATAAACCAATCTGGGTCATTGTTGAATAATAATTGTTGAATAAACCAGTTTGGGTCATTGTTGGGTAATTATTGTTCAATAAACCAGTCAGTAATTCTATTATTTTGACATTTCACTATTCTAACAAAAAGCACTGAAAGTATTGTGTTGTGATCATTTTAAAGCTTCATCAAGCAGACATCTTCATCACTGAAACCTTGTACATAAACAGGTTATTTATATCTTATCACTTATCAAGTAAACAACTTCTTCACTAATATGGAATAGTGCGATGTTTATTTTGATCTGATTTTAGGTGTAAAGCAAAGTATCGTCTTTCATGAATGTTACATTATCTAGCTATTTCACAAACTTGTTTGATTTTTCTCTCCTGAAGTTTCTTCGCCAGGATTTAAGATGTTGCTTGAAAATGTCATACATGCATCTGCCATTTCATATTCAAAGGTTTAATTACAATTGTAAAACATTCTTGAACTATTTCTCCTTGGATAATTTTCTGTAATACATCTTATATGCTGAACCAGGAGTGGATATATATGCTTGTGCGCTGAGCCACGTGCAGCTCGAGTCGGTATGCTCATTATGTTCTATATGTACAAAAATATGTTTAAGAAAATATCTCAGACTTTGAAAATTAGGTTGTGATCATCTTGTCAGCATACACGATACTTGTAGACTGAAGTGGAATTCTCGGCAACATGTCCGGAAGTGTCCAGAGATCAAGTCATAAAAAAACCTTACCCGAATCTTACCCGAGGGCGAGTATAAATTTTAACTCTCAAAGTGATTTTATCTATTATTCATTTAAATATATTTGTTTTCTGTTTCCATAGAGATGAGGATGTTAATTAAAAGATACATTTATAATGACATGTCCAGAGTTGTTTACAAACCCTTTTGTCTTTTAAAGGAAATTAGAATCGGGCTTTAAATAAATACAATTCCATTTTTATTTGCAATTCTAAATTATTGAAATGCATTAATACCGCTGGCAATAAACATTTACTTTACTGTGAAGTGAGCATCATTTTTGTCGGGAGGAATTAGCGTTGATTGTTATATTCATACGCATGATTAGTCCATCAGCAGGCTTGTAGCTACGTTAAGGCACACCGAAGCAGTTGCCTTGGTTAAATTTGGGAATGTACATAGTTTACATAAAAACAACTTTAATATCGATACATCATCAGTTGTTGACAAAATATATCTTGCTTAAAACTGAAAACATTGTCCGGAAAATTCAACAAAAAGCAAGAAATCAAAACAAAATATGGGATGGAGAGAGAGGTAAATACCACCGGACCCCACCCAAAGTGATTTACCTCGGCTAAATTTCAGGACGCTATTATAATTGTTTATATATCGATGTTACACAAAGCAACTTGCGATTATGTCTGCCCATCAACAATCGACAGCGAGATAAATGAAACTCCCGTCAGCCATATATAGTGAACTATTTCAGTCAGTAGTGTAGCTACCTATTAGGCCATAAGGCCCGGGCCTGCACATAATTTTCACATGCATGGTTAAAAAATATAACAAAGAAATAATAGTGTATGAATTTGTTGAATTTTGAAGTGTGATTTTTCTTAAAGGGAATGTAGCGACAGAGCCGAACAAGCTCTGTTACTGAGATTTCTGAAAAACTTGGGGGAAAATGAAAGAATTATCAAAATCGGATGATAAACAAAAAAGATATGACCATTTGAAGGACTAAAACGGATATGGGAGCTGCCATTTTTTAGAACTATGATGTCATAGTTCCAAATTACCATATATGGAATACTGATAAATATCATTTAAAGCAAATAAAATCGCTGCAAATGAATTCAACATCCTGTACTGGACATATAAAGTATTGTTGCCATAAAGTATACATATTTTTCATACAGTTGCTGTCATTTTCCCCACTATAAATCAATTGATAAATATTCATATTTATAATTATTCCATATATGGTCATTTAGAACTGTGATGTCATAGCTCTAAAAATGGCAGCTTCCATATCCACTTTAACAGAACCTTTAAATGATCATATCTTCTTTGTTTATCATCCGATTTTGATAATTCTTTTGCCCTTTTACAAGTTTTTCAGAACTCTCAATAATAACGGATGTTTGGCTGTGTCGCTACATTCCCTTTACATTTATATCTAAATATACACCAAAACGCACCAGAGACTTCCTGCACCAGAGACTTCCTATGTTTTCAAAAATGTCTGGGGAAGCATTCCTGGACCCTGCTAGAAATAGTCGGGCCTGCACATCAAAAAAGGTCTAGCTACGCCCCCGTCTAGGATTTTTACGACTCGTTTTCCAAAACAGATGCTCTTGACATTGTATAAGACAGCTTTGACAAGCTTTAAATTTAGTTTGCTTAAAGTCTGTACCAGAATGCCAATTCAAGATTAAATTCTATGTCGCAGTTTTATATCACTATGCATGCTTAAGTTTAATATTGCAATTCATGCCATTTAATTCAGTATTGCAATTCATTCTACATTGTATATCACAATTTCTTACATACTGCAATTCATTCTTCATCACAATTCGTTTTTTATATAATGAAATTCAAAATTCATTCTAGATCTCAATTCATGCTCATGTGCAACTCCTTGTTTGAAAAAGGGTTTGTCCTCAATTATTTGGTGCGCCTTAGAACCCCAATTCAATTCAATTATTTGTTGTTCGGTGACAGCAGTGTGTTTTATTTTGTCAACATGGAAATTCTTTTAAGTGACCACAGAAAAAACATCAAATAAAAATTAAAATAAACGTTCAAATAATATACTATACAGTCGACACTCTAAAAAAAAATATTATTTGTTTTCTATTGCTGCTCTTGTGTTGGTGCGCCTTAAAACCCCAATTCAATTCTATTGCTGCTCACATGTTCATTTCATTCATCAAACAACATTATTCTGCTTGTGGTAATTTCTTCGGTACAATAATTCCAAGAGTCATTGGACTCTGCACTGAACATGTATTGCACTATGTATTGTCATGGGTGTAATTCGTACCACATCAAAGTTAACACATTATTGCCAGGTGTGTACTTCTTTCCATAGCAAAGTTAACACATATTGCCATGGATGTAATTCCTACTAAATCGAAGTTAACACATTCAGTGTTCTGGGTGTAATTCCTTCAATAGCACAGTAAAGACATTTATTGCCAGGTGTGTATTGATGAAATGTTGCGTTTTTATTTCAAAGTTCTATGGCATTCTGGAGAAATTACTGTCTAATTCATGTATCAGTAGTAAACAACAGTGGTTTCTGAAAATATGACATTCGAGTTTTCTTTTTATTCGAGTTTTCTTTTTACCTAAGTTATACTATTTTAAAGGTACCTGGGATTTTGTGCATGTTGCACTGTATTTTAAATGTTTGATAATCCGTATGTTAATTGTCTGTATATGTTGTTTCATGTGATAATTTGTATATGTGACAAATGTTCACATCACCGCTTACATCATGTGATGTTGACAAATCACACTTCATAGGATACTTGTGTATATTTTGCAAATGTTTAGTGATGCTAAAGTATGATGTTATTAATTTAAATGCTCGATATAAATGAAAATCATGGAAAATAAATCAGAAAAGCTTACATTTTTGTCACATTTCTTCAGTACCAGTTTTTTTAGTACGGACTAGATCGGCAGAGGTGCATACATAACGTGTACCTAGTATTAACTTTCATGCCCCATCCAACCCCTTCTCCAAGAAGCAAAAACGGGGTTGGCTGGGGTATGAAATAAAATCTTAATTTCGGCATAAAAGGGTTGCATATTGTATATTTCGAACTTTAGTAGGTAATTTTAACAGGTTATCGCATTTTTCAGTAAAAAAATGTTTTTAAACGCATTTTATTGTCGAAATATCCGTTGTATAATCCTGTTTATCTGATCGCTTAATGGAATTAAGGCCGGACCAGTTAATGGTCTGTCATCCGTCTGTTTTTATGCCCCACTTGGGGTTGGGGTTGTGGGGGATACAGATTTGCACTTGTCCGTCCGTATATAACGTCCCTGTGTACATCCCAAAAACTTGTGTCATGCGATCCTCCATAATTATTTAACCAACGGTCGCCAAACTTTACAGGAATGTTGACCAGCAAGTGAAGATGCGCACCTGGGTTTTCTATTTTGACCAAGAACTAAAGAGTTTTGGCCCTTGCCTTAGTCAAAATAGGGGCTGGAAAACTTGTCGCGCCCTCCTCCATTACTATTTAACTACAGAGTAAAATTCAGGTCAGTCTGAAATCCAAGATGGCTTAAACTCAATTTGAAAAGTCAGCTTGTGACCATTACTGATCAGTTTTTGACCAATACGGAGTTTGTGACCACTACGGATCAGTTTGTTGCCACTATCTACTGATCAGTTTGTGACCACTACGGATCAGTTTGTTGCCACTATCTACTGATCAGTTTGTGACCACTATATACCGATTAGTTTGTGGCCACTAACTCTCTAAAACCGTAAGTGGTATCTATTGGAGACCTTTTCCAAAATCAATAATTCATTTTGATTAGTCTCGACAGCTACTTTGGAACAAGCAGCAGAGGAAATAATGGAACAAGCTTGACAGTTGGCAGAATGATTCCTCGAGGCTTTCCTGATCATGCCAAAAACCTGAGCACAATTTCATCTTATTTCAGAACGTCTGGAAGGGGTATAAAACCCACTCCCGAACCAAAAGTTTGAGTATTAAAACATTTAAAGGGCCATAACTCTGCAAAAAATCATTCAACCAGGACACGACAATGATATACCCAACCTGGTTGTGGAGAATAGTCCAGACACAGTTTGTGTATTAAAACCTTAAAGAGCCAAAACTCCAATAAAAATCATTCAACCGGAACACAACAACAATATGCACAACTAATTCACGAAAACTAGTCCGGATAAAGTTAGTGTATAATGGAATATAACTCTGTCAAAACTCATTCAACAGGAACACGGCGATGATAATTATGTGCAACCAGGCTTTGTACTGACCATCCCTGGTAAGTTTCGTTTAAATCCAACCAGGGGTTAAGGAAACTGGTCTGAAGGATGTTAGTGTATTAAAAACCGTTAAAGGACCAAAACTCTGCCAAAAATCATTCAACTGGAACACGGCGACGAGATGCACAACTGGCTTGGTACTAATCATCACTGCAAAGTCGGCCAGTGGTTCAGGAGAACTAGTCCAGAAAATGTTTGTGTTCTAAAACATTTAAAGGGCCGAAATCACAACCGGAATACGGTGACGATACGCACAACTAGGCTTGATACTGATCATCCCTGCAAAGTTTCATTGAAATCCGACCAAATGAAGTATCGTCTTAACGAGGCAAATACAGCATTTTTAATTAAATGAAGGGCCATCACTCTGGTATTACTAAACCGTTTTGGCTTGTTTTCGAATTTGTCCAAGCTTTCATTGATATTGACAACCTGGTAAAGTTTGCTAAAGAGCGCATGAACATTGGAGGCGCCAGAATGTTGACAAGACAAAATGTAGCAATTTTCGTTAATTCAATGGCAATAACTCCGGCGTTACTGGTCCGATCTGGCTGGTTTTTGAACCATATTAAACCCCCAATATGTTGGTATATTGGTAATTAAGATCGGATGAAAAATTAAAGCCCCATTATCTTAGCGAGGCAAAATACAGCATTTTAAGCTAAATCAAGGGCCATAACTCTGGGGGTTACTGGTCTGATCTGGTTTGTTTTCGATCTAGTCCGAGCTTTCATTGATATTTACAATCTGGTGAAGTTTGGTAAATATCGGATGAACAATGAAGGAGCTAGAGAGTTGGCATCAAAAAGTTAAGTTTTTTCAAAAATAACTTCGGTGTTACTGGTCCGATTTGGCTGGTTTTCGAACTTGACCAAGCTTTCTTCAATATCAACAATCTGGCAAGGTTTGGTAACGGTATGATGCAAAATGTAGGCGCTAGAATATTGACAAGACAAAATATAGGAATTTTCGTTAATTCAAGGGCAATAATTCCAGTGTTATTAGTCCGATCTGGCTGGTTTTTTAACTCGTCCGTCCGAGCTCTCATTGATATTTATAATCTGGTAAAGTTTGTTAAAGAGCGCATGAACATTGGAGGCGCCAGAATGTTGACAAGACAAAATGTAGCAATTTTCGTTAATTCAATGGCAATAACTCCGGCGTTACTGGTCCGATCTGGCTGGTTTTTGAACCATATTAAACCCCCAGCGGCCTTTTTTTGCCACTGACCGTTCCAAGGCGGTAGCCCTATTGTCAACCCTTGTGTGTTTGTGATGTCTTATTCATTTTTATATATAGCTGTTCTTTGTTTCTGTGTGTGTTTGTATAGCTGTTCTTTGTTTCTGTGTGTGTTTGTGGCTGACTGTCGTCCTTGAATGCTACTTTTCCTGTTCGATTTGTATTTCTATATTATTGGTAGAGGACCATAAGCCTATAGCAAATGCAAAACACTAAACCTCTGGCTCTTGTAATTTCAGAGAAGATTTTTTAAGTTTTTCCTATATGCAAAATCTTTATATACAAACTTTAGAAATGGGCATTATACGTCCGTTTCCTGAAGTTTTTATGTTAAAAGCATTTCCTAGGTGTCGGGTCAATGTAACCCTTACCTTTGACCTTCTAACAAAAACATCACTGACAGAGGATGTTGTTTAACCAAGAGCACTATTTTTATAATGTTTCAAGACTGTAGATCAAATATTCGTGAATAACAGCTCAGAAGGAATTTGTCATGATCAGGTCACTGTGACCTTGACATCTGACCTACTAAGCTTAAAATTAATAGAGGGTTTTGTTTTAACATGGGTACTATTTCTTTAAAGTTTCAAAATTGTAGGTCTAATAGTTACAAGTTACAGTGAGGAAAATGTATTGGTAAAAGTAATAGGCTTCCTCCTCTGACCAAGGACAATGCACCATATTTCTGGGATTGTCATTTGCAATGTGTATGTCCATATGAAGACATGGTGACCTTGACCTTTGCCTACTAAGTCCAAAGATGATAGGGTTTCTCCCCTCACCAAGGGCAATGTATCTACAAAGTTTCATGAGTGTAGGTATTACACTCCTGGAGTTATCACTTGGAATATATACTGATGGCCTTGACTTTGACCTAATGACCCCAAAAGCAATGGAATTTCTCCTCTGACCAAACGCAATGTATCTATCAAGTTTCATGCGTGTGAGTGTTATGGTTTCAGTTATATATTTGACGGAATGTGTATTTCCATATACGGCCATGGTGACCTTGACATTTGGCCTACGAACCCCAAAGACAATAAGGTTCTCTTACCAACGTCAATGCACATACAAAAATTCATAAGTGGGGGTGTTATGGTTATGATGTTATCGCACAGAATGCATATTACCACATAAGGACATAACGACCCCTTAGAGCATCAATGTGCTATCTGCACTTTTGGTGATTTTGACTTTTTGCAATAAATCAATTGGAAATATTCATATCTTTGTTGAAAAAAATAATTGGCATTATATTCCATCAATTAGCATATGTAATAATAAATTCACCAAAGTCATATCTGCATATGTTACACAAACTCTGTGCATAAAGGTGCTATTTGCATTGTTAGCATGCATCAAGGTTCTATTTGCCAAATAGCACTTTGATGCATCTGATAAATATGCGTATTTCTGAAAAATACTTAAATGTAATTTAGTTCAAATAGCTCCACCTATTTGTAAGATTTCAATTTACATATTAATTGGGGCCAGGGGAATGTGCTTTTTAACATATCAATACTAAACATACATTAACATTGATTAAATGTGTCATTTTACAAAGTATGGTGATTAGAAAAAAACTCGTATTGAACTTCTGACTGACACTCATCAATTCTACAAATTGGTGTAAACATGACTATAACTCTCTCTCGCTGATTTATGCAAATGTGTGCTTATAAAAACTGAGTCAGAAATGGATAGCAATTCAATGGTAAGTAATATTATAAAAAAATATTGCATGGAGGTTTAAGACGATGAGACGCCAAACTGGTCAGATAGTATGCAGATAGTATGCAGAACGATACATTCAAAAACATAGGACAATTCTGAACAAAGACATAGAGAACTCCCTTCCTGGTGGAGATTTGCAGACAGAACACGCCGATATGAGGAAAAATCAGAAAACTCGGAATATTTACAAGTATAATCAATACAAAGCAAGGAGTGCAGTACAAGCCTTGAACAGATACAGTAGAACATAAAATTGATATCGGTAAGATTAATGTTACGAGTTAAACCGGGCCTTAAAAATGGGTTATTAAGGCCTTAAAAGTGCTTAAATTTAATAATGATAATTCTGTATGAACCATGGATACCAACACCTGAAACGGATTGCCTTATATTGCCAGATGTATCCAAAAGCGGACATGACACACACTGATGATGAAGAGGCTATTGTACAGTATAATGCTGCAGTAACGTTCAAGGAAAAATTAAATATACTTGAGTTAAAATTATTATTCTCATCATTATGTTTTCTTTAAAAGAACCTTTCATTCAGTTACATATAATATATGACTGAAAAATGCAATGCATTAAATAAATAATAAATACTTTGTGACTTAATCCTTATGTACTGTATTAAAAAAATACAAAGTACAGCCTACTATTAGTATTTTAATGGTTGAAGACTGTTAAAGTACTAAAACAATTATATAAACATACCATTTTGCACAAGATAACTAAAACTGGATACATTATTATATGCACAAAAGGGTCTATTTGAGAAATACATACATATAACAGCCAGAAAGGTATGTGCATCAAGGTGCTTTTTGTCAAATAGCACCTTGATGCACAGATATATTCAAAGATTTGTGTATGCATCAAGGTGCTATTTGATAAAATGGGGCATAACTCATAGTTCAATAAATATATCAAAGAAAAACAAACATATTTTGATAATCTACATATATATATAACATATAATACAAAATGTTCATGTTAAAACTGCAAAGATAAATTTCTGTAAGACTTCAAATCTTAAAATCCATTTATCTCAATAACTCAAAAAGTGCAGATAGCACGTTGATGCTCTTAGGGGTCGATAAGCGACATTGACCATTGACCTGCTAACTCCGATAAAATACAATATTTTCTCTTAACAGGGGCAATGTACCATGAGTGTAGGTGTTATGGTTTTGAAGTTATCCCATGAAATGCCTATTTCCTTATAATGTCAGAGTGACTTTGACCTTTGACCTACTGTCCCAAAAGCAATAGGGTTCCTCCTCTTGCCTAGGGTAATGTACCTCTGAAGTTTTATGAGTGTAGGTGCTATAGTTTTGAAGTTATTGTGTGAAAGGCATATGTCCATATAAGGTCACTGTGACCATGACCTTTGACCTACTGGCCCCAAAAGCAATAGCGCTCCTCTCACCTAGCGCAATGTATCTATCAAGTTTTATGAGTGTAGGTGCTATGATTTTGAAGTTACTGTGTGGAATGCATATTTCCATATAAGGTCACCGTGACCTTGACCTTTGAACTGCTGGCCCCAAAAACAATAGGGTTCCTCCTCTAACCTAGGGCAATCGAATTATGAAGTTTCGTGAGTATAGGTGTTAAAGTTTTGAAGTTATGTGCGGAATGCATATTTCCATACAAGGTCACAGTGACCTTGACCTTTGACCTGCTGGCCCCAAAAACAATAGCGTTTCTCCTCTCATATAGGACAATGTACCTATGAAGTTTCATGAGTGTAGGTGTTATGGTTTTGAAGTTATCCCACGAAATGCCTATTTCCATATAATGTCAGAGTGACACTGACCTTTGATCTACTGTCCCAAAAGCAATAGGGTTCTTCCTGTCACCTAGGGTAATGTACCTCTGACGTTTTATGAGTGTAGGTGTTATAGTTTTGAAGTTATTGTGTGGAAGGTGTATGTCCATATAAGGTCACTGTGACCTTGACCTTTGACCTACTGGTCCCAAAAACAATAGGGTTCCTCCTCTCACCTAGGGCAATGTACCTATGAATTTTCACGAGTGTAGGATTATACTTTCGATTGTTATCTTTCAGAATGTGTTTCACTATATAAGGTCACGGTGACCTTGACCTACTGACCCCAAAAACAATAGGGATCATCCTCTCACCTATAGTGGGGCAGATTGGTGACATATATTGGTAAAATTGTGCATTTTGTGACAAAAGCACCAAACTTGCCACATAGCTAGACAATACTCTACTAAACATTTTTGGCTATGGACCCACGTCAGATTTTTCAAAATGGCCGCCAAATATTCCATAAAGAATTAATAAAGCCCATAATTGGTTTCATCAAATGTTATTATTGTAAACATACCAAATTCAGGACATTGATAGACAATAAAACATATAATATAATTTTGGTCATTTTTTCTTCAAAATGGATGCCATTTTCAAAATGGCCTCCAAAAGATGCTAAAAATAGTGGGGGTTTTGGTGGGTTTTTTTTGTGTACACGGGAAACAAAATGTGTTTAACAAAGATGTTGTTTAGGTGTATGTCTATACTTCAGGGGTTAGGGGTTTTACACATGAATACATATATGCCAACTCTGAGCCTAGTTTGTCTTTAGTTGTCTGTCTTAAGCATTTAAGTCTCATCTTTATTAGAGGCTTTTAGATTATAATAACTCTAAATATACATCCAGTAACTTGGTAAAACACTATTAAAAGGAACCACAACAATCTTGGAATTATTTATCAAGCATCCAAATTATCACCTAGATTTATTAATCCAATATCATTTTGACTTTAAACGGCTTGCATACACTAAAATTCAGAATTGTTTAATTGTTCATGGCTATTCTATTACAGGTTTTAATACAGTATTAGTTTAATATATTCCCCAATTAGCAATATGTAAAACTAATTTCCTGTAAAACTAATTTCCTTTGAACTTTATACATAATTATTAATACTGATTTTAAAACATGCATATGAAATACCAAAACAAACGGGATGCCGCGTGTTAAAAAAAATCATATGTCTTCTAAACGGTTAGAGAAAAAATATTGCAAAGGATACTTAAACAATATTTCTCATCTTCGATTTATCAGAATTAAATTTAATTAAGACCTTAAATTACATCTGTTGATTTAATAAACGATATTAACAAGACACTATAATAACTGGTCATATCAGTCGAACATGTTCAACATCAGAGCTACCATTTAATTAAATCTAATCTTACTGATCTATGATCTGAAGAGTGCAAAAGTTCTTAATCAGAGTCACAGTATCCCATTTTCAAAAGACTGTATACAACATTCCTGCTTGGACACATCGTTTGTGACACACTTGTCTCTTTGACATCTACATTTAAGTGTTATCGAGAATGACTCCAACATACCCTCTTCCACCCTTCAGTCACCAGATGTAGGCATTTCAGGGGTAGACCTAAAGGTCACGTCTCCAACAAATGTCCTGTCTGTTAAACAACTCGGCAGGTGTGCTTGATAAGAGCTGCTGCAATTGGTGACATGTGCTTGTTGTATCTTGGAGCCATTGAATGTCAACAATTCTTTGTAACATATACATGTAACTTCTCTGTCATACATAAGGAAAACACATTTTCCAAGCAACACAACTTTTGGAATTGGAAAGCTTGTTCAACCTGAACATAGTATTTTCAGGTTTTCCAAACACAGGTTTTACCTCTTTCAACAAATGAAGATATTTTCATTACATCTAGTAAGTGTGAAAAGCAACTATGCGTCTTGGTTTATATGACCTAATGATTAGGCAATACAATATGTAACGAAGCACCTGCAGTGATTCCTAGCTCCTAAACTAACCCACAACCTTAGAGGCAATGGACTCTTGGTGCTAACCAAATAATAAAAGAAGTCCAATTCTATGCTCATCTTGGTATACATATAGATAAATATATGGACATAAACGACTCTATTCATGCGTCCAATACAAAATTAAGAGGTACCTTTTTAAGTCTGATATAAAATAGCGGAATTCACCCACATGGGCTCAATCTGCTAACATCCTTGACAATCTACAACACAATTGTGTTATCAAAAGCGCGCTGTATGACTGTGAATTGTGGAATTCGCTTTCTCCTTCCAATTCCTTCCAATGTATTAGAATTGGAGAGGTCACACAGATTCTGTGTCAAATATATCCAAAAGCTGCCTACATATACAAGCATTGATATAGCTCTAAGTGCTCTTGGGATTTCGCCGATTCAAACCGTAATTGACTTTAAAAAAATACAATTTTTTGGTCAATTGTGTAGAGTACCAAATAAATACCTCGCGAAGCAGATATGATAAGTTTTTTGAATAATGACAACCAAGTGTTAGGTTATATTCCAGATATACACAGACTGCTTAAAAAATATATTTTATTTACTAGAGAGTTTTGTAGCAACGTCGATTATTCCGTCAAAGTACTCACTGAAACAAATTTTGAAAACTAAGGTGTGCGATCTGGAATCAAACCAAAGGCTCGGCTCTCAAGAGTAGGCCTTATGTTAAATCAAATACCATGCTATTGTTTATTTAACAATTTGGAACCAAGTGATATTTGGAAATTAAGCAGGGAAAGACCCGATTTAAAGAAACATTGCTATACTGCAATATTAATACTTGGACATTTTTTCTCTTTAAGTCGCTCTGAAAAGTGTAGAATGTGTAATTTGTTAGTAGACAACTTACTATTACATATTATGCATTACTGTTCAGTTAACGACTCTGCGAGACAAAAACTGTGGAATGCATTAATACAAAATATTGGATTAAAGTTATACAAAGAGTTTATTCTTAAAGGTCCTCGAGATCAGATATGCATATTATTATCAGGATTCAAACACTTTTCGACAATTGAATCTGAAACTGATAACATGTTGGCTATTATTGTAAAAATGGTTCATACTATTTTTAATTATACATAGTAATGCAGATTATTGTCACGAAGGTGTAATTAATTACTATAAGTGTATTTAAAATACATAATGGCTAAGTGTCTTTTTCAGTAATGCCAGCAGGCAGCTGACGATATAACATAACATATAATTTTATTCAGCATTTACGACGATATAACGACTCCGTTTTGAATGCTGGGAATATTCTTTATTTATTTTGTGTAGATATACATTACTACATGAGTACTTTAGATTTTATGTATTTTATTATAGAAAATGAAATAATATTTTCAATAGTGGTTCCTACTATGTTTAATAAGTCTATATTATTAGTTATGAGAGTAGGCATGAACTAATTTAAGCTGAGTAAACTGTACCATTTTCACATCTTGAGTTTCGTTTCGGCAAGAGTCATAAATATGGTACATGTTAATATATAGGGTTATTATACTAATTTAAGCTGAGTATATTGCACCATTTTGTCTTCTTGTGTTTCATTTCGGCAAGAGTCATGCATATGGTAATACAGGCAAAATATGATTAATATAAATAGTATTTATTTCAAATTCTATACTCATCTTTAGTCTAATTGTAAAATAATCATTAATCGACATGTATTGCTGTATGTGCATAGTCTTGATGCATTATATATATACGTTAACATTCGCTAATGTTAAATTTTGAATTTGTATTATATGTTACAATTATATGTATATGCTCTCCTGTACATTGGAGGAAATAAAGAATATATCTATTCTCAATACGTATAATTTAATGGGTATATGTAAGTGTTATTACATCATTGTATGAAGGAAAAAAGACATCATCAATTCAAATTAGGTAATGTATATATGGTTCCATTCCGTTCCGTTAAATACCAATACCCAGGAGAGTAATGGTATTTAACGGAACAGAACGGAACAAGATTAAAACTGGGTTGATTTTACTAATCAACAAACTGTGTCAAGTGATAACAGTATTTCATGTATAAGACATCAGTGGAAATGTTTCTGCTTTCAAGGGTATCTGTTCAGTATGTGTGTAAACATGACTAGATATGCTTACTTTCACATTCATTCTCATTGATTCTCCAGAATGTCAGAATATCTATTGATATGCATACGTATCATATGATTTAATGGGTATACAATGTATGTAAGTTAGGATGATGTTGTTTCCGCACATATCACTCGGTGCACTACTTTCAAGGCTGGTGTAAACGATAAGCAAAATAAACTGCCTACTATGTACTGGATTCCTAAATTACATAAAAATCCGTGTAAGGCTCGCTTTATTTCGAATTCTAGTGCCTGTGTAACATTAAATATTGACCCCGTTGAAAATTGACCCCATGGGTCCTTTTTCAACGTTGAGAATTGACCCCGCCAACATTTCAACATTAAATTTTGATCAAAAAGGTCGTTGAAAACTGATCAGTCGTTAAATTTTGATCAGTCATGGGGTCATTTTTTAACGGTTAGTTAAATTTAACTTAAACGTCGGAGATCGTCTGTTTGTAGAAGGGAAACCCACTGGAAAGAACCAGAAACTATCGCAGGCTTGCTGGATAGCTTCTTTAAAAATAATTTCACAAGGCCGAGCCCGGGCTGAAACTTACAACTTCCCGAGGTAGGCTAGATCATCTATATGTTGGACAGGGAACTGTCAACGAAAGTTTACCACAATGATTTTCGACAGGTGGGTGGGGTGCGGTCGGACTTCGACAGGCACATCGAGACTGCCACACAGGAAGTATCTTTTCCGATCATAACAAGATATTTATAAGGGATATCTCTGTAAATTATAGTGATATCTCTTTAACACAAAGAGATGTATTTTTACGTTATAAAGATATATCTTTAAGTTAAAGTATGGAAGCGTCCTAGTGCCAGGTTTGAAATATTTGTATCTCATAATTAGGAGTTACTTAGTCCTAATTAGGAGATACTATCTCATAATTAGGAGTTACTATCTCATAATTAGGAGTTACTAAGTCCTAATTAGAAGATACTATCTCCTAATTAGGAGATACTATCTCATAATTAGGAGTAACTATCTCATAATTAGGAGTTACTATCTCATAATTAGGAGTTACTAAGTCCTAATTAGGAGATACTATCTCATAATTAGGAGTTACTAAGTACTAATTAGGAGTAACTAAGTCCTAATTAGGAGTTATTAAGTACTAATTAGGAGTTACTAAGTCCTAATTAGGAGAAACTATCTCATAATTATGAGATACTGAACCCTGTTGAAATGGTGCCGGAATTCCATGACCGATGGCCCCTAGAAGAATGTTAGTCCTGTAAGGTTACGTTGTGTGGCCTCGTGAATGTCACAGTTCCAGAGAAACCCATGCTTCTCTTTCGTGCTCGGTGTAAAGCACCATTACATGCGACCTCAGTTTTAGGTCTCATCCGATAGACCGTTAGTCATTATATGGAGGAGCCGGGGATCGAACCCGTGGTCCCATTATTGACAGTCCGGTGCTCTACCAATTGAACTAACCGAGGACACCAAAGCGCACTATACGGGGCCTAGGTTTTAAGTCTCACCCGAAAGACTGTTAGTTTTGTTATTGCGGAGTCTTGGATCTGTACCGTGGTCACACGATTAACAGTCCAGCGTTCTACTAACTGAGCTAACCGGATTATTTTATTGGCATTGTGTTGTCGTTGAATGCGTTGACTAGTTATGGTTGGCGCAAGTATTGGTGCACCCTAGAACCAGCCCCAGTGGTGCTTTTGCTGTTGACCGTTCCAGAGCGGTAGCCCTTTTGAGCACCTTGATTATCACAGATTACAGATTTTTTTATCAGAGGGTCCGCCGCCATTTATTATCCCTGTATAATTAGCAATTATATTTAGGTGTGTAAAAGGACGAGGGTTTCGGACCGGGCCTTTTAGAACGTGGATCTTTCTGGCCCGGCTACCTATATAATACAATGGAGCATCCCCAGCAAAGGGACAAAACCGTACAAAGTACAGCAGTAGGCTTTAAGAACGTATTTCATAATTATGAGATAGTATCTCCTAATTACGACTTAGTAACTCCTAATTAGGACTTAGTAACTCCTAATTATGATAGAAACTACTAATTACGAGATATTATCTCCTAATTAGGACTTAGTAACTCCTAATTATGAGATAGTAACTCCTAATTACTAGATAGTATCTCCTAATTAGGACTTAGTAACTCCTAATTATGAGATAAAAATATTTCACACCTGGCACTAGGACGCTTCCATATTAAAGCGAACTGTGCACTATTTGAGGGATATACGGATGAAACTTTAGCGGTGTATCTGAATAAAACCGAAATGTGGAAATGTGGACAATGGGGGACGGATGTGGAAATTCGGGAATTTGCAACCATGTTAAACACCAAAGTGTATGTGTATTGCAATTACGGAGGAAGAACATGCTGGACCAAATTTCCGCCAATAAATTCAACGGCCGAAGGCAACGTTTGCACCGCAATGACCACTACGAGCCCGTGTTAGACGTTAAAGATGATATCTTTAACAAACCTCCATATTTACCAATTGGCAAATATGTTCCAAAACAATTCAAGGGGTACGTGTCAGACATCGTTCTCGGCGCTGCACTTGTCAACAATTACTGCGATGAGAGAATTTTACAGGAAATAGAAACGTGTCCAGACACCATTTACGTCCATACTTTCAAAAATAACCCATACAATATTCCTGGAACTGAACATATAGCAAACCAGATGGATCCGAATATTTTCAATCTTCTCTGTGACGAAGAGGACTTTGCTACTCACTGGCTGTAATTTTCCATTCCAAAATGTGCAGTTACTGTTTTTGTTTTCCATATTAGCATACTTTATATACAAATAAATGTCTTGCGTTTTCATTGGTCAAGCGTCATAATCCCGTTATTCCGTTGACAAAATAATGAACTAAACCAATAAATATAGAAACTGTCTCGATGACTTAAAGCTACACAGTTCGTAGATTTTGACCCTAAGCAAATCCACGACCTTTAAGCGTGATAAGTTTTGTGATTACAAGTCGGCGACCTTTACCATCCCACATAGGCGATCTCGCTAGAAGGTAACATGTAGAAGTTTTGGGTGTACGATTTCCACAGTATATAATTTTAAAAGTTTCGGAATGTGCGCAATACTATTTCATTTCAGTTTTCAGTTTCTTAAACTGTGAATGGTTGGACTTGATCCACCCATAATATATTAGGCATTCGTATCAGTTAGTGTTTTATTTTCGGTCATGTAAAGGTGGTGTAACGTTATATTTAGACCCTGTCGGTAATTTACATAGGGGTCATTTTACAACGTTGAAAATTGACCTCCTGAGTCATTTCAACGTTACACCACCATTAAATGACAGACCCATAAAACATAAACAACCAGGTCAGTACTGCGACTTGAACCAACGGCCCTAAATCGGTGAGAGCTTTTGAAATTAACGTTGAAATATGACCCGACTGTAGTTGATCAGTTTTCAGACATCCCGTCCATACATTAAACATATAGTCACCAATTTTACATATAGACGTTAATAAGCATCTAAAGATGTGTAGCTGGGTTTTAATTTCTATATCTGACCAGTATCTGCAGAGTTATGGCCGATGAATTGACAAAGAATTAGTATTATTAGCTTGTGGCGCGCTCGAATGTATAACTAAACGTTTATTACTTACAGTCCTGAAAAAATACAGAAATGTTAATCTGTGATCTGTATGGTAATAGGCAAATTGCGTAAGATTATTGGGATCAGTTTTCAACGTTGAAATATGACCTGACTATAGTTGATCAGTTTTCAACGAGGGTCAAATTTTCACGAATGGATGGATCATTAAATAACGGGCGGGGTCAGTTTTCAACGTTGAAAATTGATCAGTCATCCGTTGAAAAGTGACCCCTGGGGTCACTTTTTAACGGGGTCAAAATTTAATGTTACACCTGCACCACAACAAACATCTTCAAACTTTTAACTTCTTGTCTTACTGCCATTAAAGATCACGTTAAACTATACCGTTATAAAACTTATGAAAACTCGGGGATTAATTTATTTTGGTCTATAAAAAATTCAGGAGACATTCTTGATAAAATTTTCAATAAAGGTAAAGTTTCATCAATAAGCACATATGACTTCTCTACACTATATACACTATATACATTCTTACCACATCACCTTATTAAAGACAAGCTAATTTCTCTTATTCAAAAAACATTTGCTAGAGAAAATACTACATTTTTGGCATGTAATAATATTAAAGCGTTTTTTACCAACGGCAGTTTAGACAATTATACCATGTGGACTTGCTATGGAGTTTGTGAAGCACTCATCTTCCTATTAGATATTATTTTTGTCAGGTATGGAACCACCGATTATAGACAAATTGTTGGTATCCCTATGTGTACGAACTGTGCACCACTTGTCGCAGATTTGTTTTTATTTTGCTATGAAAGAGATTTCATGTGGAGTCTTTCACCAGATACCCAGGCAGATGTTATTGAAGCCTCTCGGTATCTGGATGACATATTGAACATGGACAACCATTTCTTACCAACTATGGTTAATAATATTTATCCTAAAGAACTTAAAGCTACAGACGCCCTATATCAATCCATTTCTTCTTTGTAGGCGTGTCTTTATTTGTAACTTCATGTTCACCAGCTCATGTCGAAATCGGGTATTTAAGTGATAAAGTCCAGACTCTATTGTGCCCATCGTGTCAGGTTTACCTTGATGTGTTCGTTGGCGGACGGACTATAAACCTTAGAACTACACACACACACGCTTGAAATCATTTACTGTATATACATCGACCAGTGCACATCGTACCTATACACAGGTAACAGTAATGTTTACCGAAAAAAAAAAGTTAGCTTCTTTCGGGGCTCGAACACACGACCTTCTGATTTCAAGTCCTGTGCTCTATCCACTGAACTACAACGCTACTAGAAAATAGTATACTAACTACCATATATTATGAGGCAAAATAACAACATATTTGAACGCAACTAAAGATGGATCAATAAATATGCGTCCATATTGTCGCACGTGTAAATTAACATTGCCTGATGTAATACTGTATCTGATCAATATGAAACTAATACTTCGTCTCAAATCAACCATATATCGACTTATTTAGCGCTTGATGAGTTTGTGGATGCGCTCTTGTTATTACATAATGCATATTTAGTGTTAAAAATGCTACAAAATACCAATAAATAGCAGTGGTCTAGAGGTTCAGCGTACATCTTTCAAGTGCAAGTTTGTGGTTCAAATCCCGTTCCGGGCAACTATTTGTTATCACATATATTCTGGAGCCGTATATTTATCGATGTTACCTGTACGGAGGCTAAATAAAAATGTGAAATTTTACGTATCGATTTCTCCTTATATACAGACTTTTGGGGTGTTCGTCGATTTGAAACTACTTCACACGTGACTCATTCATATTCACGAGTTATTACCAGTTAAAATAGGGACTGTACAGCTTTAAGCTTAACAAAGCCAATATATCTGATAATAACGCTTCTTTTATTTGATTTAGATCTCTCGATTGAAGATGGTGAAATAATTAGCAAAATCTATGAAAAAGATGATTTTAATTTTGACATTGTTAATTATCCCCACTTGGATGGGGATGTTCCCCGAGCAACTTCTTATGGGGTGTATGTATCTCAACTTATTCGTTTTTCAAGAGCTTGTACTCGAGTGGAGGACTTTAATGTTCGTAATATGTGTACAACTAAACAGCTACTCAATCAGAGTTACCATTACCATAAACTTCATAAAACCTTTGCAAAATGTTATTATCGTAACCCTGATCTTCTTTCCAAATATAAGTAACCCTGATCTTTTTTCCGAATATAAAAGTAATTTAAGAATTCTTCTGCACCAAGGACTATCACAAGCAGACTTCTATGGTGATGTGATTTATAAACTTCGTAAGATTTTTGGTCATGATCCCTTTCATACTATCCTTGTTAAACTTGTTAAAAAGTTTATCAAAAGAGGTTATGACCCTATCATTTTGCAACGTACTGCATGCTTGGTGGTGGACCCTTTTACAGTTCGCCACTATGCTTTCCTCTTTAATTGTATGATGACCGGACAGGCTGTGGACTCTCTGATGACGCCTAGCTAAAGCCCATCGGGAAGGAGGCGTTTGATGTGTGTCTATGATCTTTCTTGAGAGCCCTTAATGGTTTATTCTCTTGTTGCCCTGGCTTCTGCCAAGTCATTGAGTACCTTCATTGTGGCTTTCTAGGCTATTGTTTTTTTGAATTATATTTACACGAGCATATTTGCGTTTTACTTATATTGCCTATTGATGCTGCCCACAGGCAGACGGCGCGTACCCTACCCCCTTCCCCCTCTCTACTACATGGTATAGAGAGTATGTATTTTTTTTATTTTTTTTTCATTGAAAACCAAGTAGAACAGACTATTGAAAACATATTTAAGGGGGGTAGTAGAGAAACAGGTGGGAAGGGGGTAGTAGAGAGGGGGAGGGGGGTAGGAGAGGGGGAGGGGGGTAGTAGAGGGGGAGGGGGTAGTAGAGGGGGTAGGGTGTGGGCAGGGTAGGGTACGCGCCGTCTGCCTGTGGTTGGTTAGATATTAGATCATGGCGTGGATTTCTTTATTTACACTGTCCTGTTTTAATGGGATTACAGTAGGGTAAGTGTGAGGTTTGGTGCACCCTAGAACCGGTTTAAACCCCCCAGTGGCCTACTTTGCCACTGACCGTTCCAAGGCGTTAGCCCTATTGTCAACCCTTTTGTGTTTGTGATGTTGTTTGTATTTATTATTACTTTTGCCTTCTGTGTCTTGTGGTTCACTGTCCTCCTTGAATGCTACTTTCCCTGTCCGATCTTTTTATATTTCTTTATTACATTGTAGCATGGTCGGTGACAATTCCTTTGATGAATGCAGAGCATTAAATCGTTTAATTTAGGGTAACTAAAGGGGCGCGGCTAAACCGTACTACAACTACCGGATATTGGAATTTAGAGTACGCTCACTATGACGTCTCAGTGTTACTAAGTATACCATGCTACAAAAAAGATAAGAGTCTGTCTCAGCTCGTTGGTTATTTAAACACCTCGATGGGCTACGCCCACCTCGGTGTTTAAATAAGCCAACTCGCTGAGACCACTCTATTACTTGTTGCACGATGGAAAACAAAAAAAATCATACTTATGCATATCAATAGATATTCTGAGAATGAATGTGAAAGTAAGCATATCTAGTCATGTTTACACATACTGAACAGATACCCTTGAAAGCAGAAACATTTCCGTTGATGTCTTATACAGGAAGTAGTTATTACTTGACAAAGTTTGTCAATCAGTAAAATAAACCCAGTTTTTTTGCACCTTATTGTAATTGAATGTTCTTTACTTTAATACAATTTTAGCAGAATTGTGACCAATGAATAAATGATTAGACTTCAAAAAAGTCTTATTTAGCTATTTCATGGACTTGTTCAACTTTTTGGACAGATTGACATGACAGTGGCATTACAAATTATTTTTTAAAATTTTAACAATGATGGTGACCTACCCTTTATCTTTGCCTTTTCTGTCTATATATATATAACAAACTTACTGTACAAAAAGTTTAAAGAAAATCTGTTATGCAGAAAAAACTATAGAAAATGTCTTAACGAAACGCAACCATATATACATTACCTCATTTGAATTGATCATGTCTTTTTTCCTTCGTGCAATGATGAAATAACACTAACATATACCCATTAAATCATAAGATACGTATGCATATCAATAGATATTCTGGGGAATCAATGCGAATGAATTTGAAAATAAGCATATCTAGTCATGTTTACACATACTGAACACATTCCCTTGAAAGCAGAAACATTTCCACTGATGTCTTATACAGGAAGTACCGTTATTACTCGACATAGTTTGCCGATCAGCAAAATGAACCGTTTTAATCTTGTTGCGTTAAATACCTATTTAACGGAACGAAATGGAACGATTTATACATCATCTCATTTGAACTGAAGATGTCTTTTTTCCTTCGTACAATGATTATAACTTTTATATACCCATTAAATCATGCGTATGCATATCAATAGATATTCTGATATTTTGGAGAATCAATGCGAAAGTAAGCATATCTAGCCATGTTTACACATATACTGAACAGAAGCAGAAACATTTCAACTGATGTCTTATACAGGAAGTACTGTTATTACTAGACATCGATCAGTAAAATAAACCCAGTTTTAATCTTGTTCCGTTAAATACCATTATCCCACTGGGTATTGGTATTTACCGAAACGGAACGGAACCATATATACATTAATTACCTCATTTGAACGGACGTCTTTTTTTCTTCGTGCAATGATGTAATAACACTTACGTACACACATTAAATCATACGTATGCATATCAACAGATATTAGGATATTCGGGAGAATCAATGTGAATGATTACTAAAGTAAACATATCTAGCCATGTTTACACGTATACTGAACACATACCCTTGAAAGCATAAACATTTCCACCGATGTCTTATACAGGAAGTACTGTTATTACTAGACAGTTTGTCGATCAGTAAAATAAACCCCGTTTTAATCTTGTTCCGTTAAATACCAATACCCAATTAAATACCATTACCTCACTGGTTACAGGAACGGAATGGAACCATATATACATTACCTCATTTGAATTAATGTCGTCTTTTTTTCTTCGTGCAACGATGTAATAACACTTACGTATACCCATTTAATCATACGTATGCATATCAATAGATATTCCGGAGAATCGATTGGGAAAGTATGCATATCTAGTCATGTTTACACGTATACCGAGCACATACTCTTGAAAGCAGAAACATTTCCACTGATGTCTTAAACAGGAAGTACTGTTATTACTCGACATAGTTTTGTCGATCAGTAAAATAAATCCAGTTTTAATCTTGTTCCGTTCCGTTAAATACCATTACCCCACTGGTTATTGGTATTTAACGGATCGCAGCGGAACCATCAATACATTACCTCATTTGAATTGATGTCTTTTTTCCTTCATGCAATGATGTAATAACACTAATGTCAGGCTGCTAATGTGTACCCATTAAGTCTAAAGTTAAGTACTCTACACAGATTTGCATAACAATTGTATATCATTATATTATTATTAAACCCCTTCTGGTGCCTCCGTCTTGGGTCCATTGCATTCCGTAAAGTACCAATAGCCTATAAAATAAGCAGGTAAACATGAAGGCGGACTTTTACAGTTGTTTATATTTAAACGCTGTGTAGGAGTCCAGGCATTTTTCGGAAAAACCACGGGCCATAACTCTGGTAACTGACCCAATTTAGCTGATTTTCAAACTTGTCCAAGCTTTCATTGGTATTAACAATTGAATTGGGTTTTAAGGCGCACCAACACATGAAAAAGTTATATGGCGCCTAACAGGCATGAACATGCCAGGCTCATCTTCCATGTACATAGAGATAAAATATGGAAAATGGGCCTAGAACCTTCTCACCCTGAAATGCAGAGTTGCTGCAAATTCTATCGTAAGAACTCCATTTACGCTGGAGCCACGTTTGTTTTTCTATTGTTTTTCTGCCACTGCTCTTTTGATGCGAGCATCTGAAACAAAGCAGGAATCATGATGAAGACCTTTAATGAACATGAACAAAAAATGATAAAATGAACATGAATTTGGGGGGGGGGGGGGGGGGGGGGGGATTCTACCACTCTGCCTTTCCCTCCAAAGGGATCTGGAGTGGCCCTATTCTTTGCCCCTGTGACCAAACTATCTGTGCAAGTTTGGTAAAGATCAAATAATAAATGAACAAGCAGTGCATACAAATCCGGTGTTACTGATCCGATTTGGCTGGTATTCAAACCTGTCCGAGCTTTTATTGATATTAACAATCTATGCAAGTTTGGTAAAGATCAAATAATAAATGAAGGTGCTAGAGTTCACAAGACTTAATATGGCATTTTTTAGCAAAACAAGGGCCATAACTCCGGTGAAAATTAATCCGATCTGGATGGTTTTTGAACTTGTACGAGCTTTCATTAATAAAGACACTGGCAAAGTTTCGTAAAGATTTGATTAATAATGAAGGCCCTCGAGTGTTCACAAGGCAAAAGTTAACAGAACGGACGGACGACGGACAACTCGCCATCCCATAAGCAAGCTAAAAATGAACACTCATTAATATTGCAATATCCCACCAATTGAAGTATAAATATCACTTTCTGTATATATCATTACAATGATTTGAAAACCTCTGACAAGTGAATTGTAAGATTTGGTATCCAATAAAAACACAAACACACCTTGAACTAGAGAGATTTTAATTGGAATAAGCTGTTAGGTTTTTGCAACTGAACACTTGAAAAATGTGTAGAGAACTGTATGCATAATTATTACTTTCATATGTATCTTTGACTATTTGATATCCAATAAAACACACTTTGAACCATACATTTTAATGAAACATAAGAATGAACACTTTCATAAATATTGCAGAGTATCATATCTAGTATCATTACAACTATTTATAATGTTGGGTTTGATTTTGTAAAAAGCAAGTACAGCAACTCAATAAAAATATAAAGATCCGTCTAGTTTTACAATGGAATGCCTCTTTTCACTGAACTTGTTCACAACTGAATACAAAAATATAAATGATAAAATTAATAGATCAAGACCGTTGATAATAAGCATATAAAATCCTGTTTAACAGTTACACCATCTGAGTGCACTACATATAATACACAATATGTGATGCATGTAATATCAGATCACAGGCACTCCATGTAATGTCTGAATTGGCTTCCTGCTTCACTGACAGACTCCAGAACTGGCAATGACAACCTTTGCTGATGTTTTTCCACTGTCGGAGCCAACCTTTTCAATGTCCTTCACAACTTCCATCCCTTTTGTGACCTTTCCGAACACCACGTGTTTACCATCCAACCTGAAACAAGACCAACCAATATCAAGCAAACCATATATCATGACTGAAAGCGTCTCCGTGGCCGAATGGTTGACGATGTTGCGTTGTAAACCTTCGCCTCACCGCTGTTCGAATCCCATTGGGAGCTCGACTTGTGAGGATACCTTACATGTGTTGAAAATTACTTAAAACAACCATTTAACAGGGCAGAAAAAATCCACTCGTCCGCTCGTCATGACGAGTGACACCTCGTGCAGGACGATTAAGTTTTCCTGCTGATCGTCCTGTCGGACAAGTGAAACAAGAGGCCCAAGAGGGCCTGTGGACGCTCTACTGGCTAAAACAGCTCTTATAGATTTAGATATAGATATAGCTAGATATAGCTCTCTTCTCCTATAGATTTAACAAAGAAAAATACAATATAGCATTTTTCAACAAATCAAGGGCTATAACTCTGTTATTACTAACAAGATCTAGCTAGTTTTCGAAATTGTCCAAGATTTCATTGATATACCGCGCTTTGCACAACTAGACATCATACTGAAGCTTCCTGCCAAATTTCGTAGAAATCCAACAAGCCGTTTAAGGAGTAGCGCCGACAAGAAATTTAAAACAATAGGGCCAAGAAGGCCCTATATCGATCACCCGAGTAATTGTCCATTATCAAACTTCTTCGAAATCTTATGATCATATACACGTGCAAGTTTGGTTAAGATTGTCCAAGAAATGTGGCCTCTGTTGTTTACCAACATTGATATAAAGACATTGACAAAGTTTGGTAAAGATCAAAGACAAAATGAAGGTGTTACCTCTGGGGCATGACCAAATGTGACCCAAGGGCTACATGTAATATATGAGAGCTGTATGCCTTGTGGTTTCAGAGAACAAGATTTTTAAAGTTTTTCCCTATACAGTCGATTCCGTTTAATCGCATATCGGTTAATTGCATATTTCGGTTAATTGCATTAAGTTTTGAAACACAAAACCATTCGTATTCTTTTGCATGTAAAAAAACCCGTATAATCGCATAGGTTTTTGAGACATTCCGGAAAATTGCACAACGAATATCTGGCTAATTGCATACTGAAAGTCAAATTTACCTGTATTTTGCAACTGTTAATTGATTGACGCGGTCACAGAGATAAGCCCGAGGCAAATTGAATGACAAAAGGTGCTAATTGGCTTGCCGAGAGAGTTTGCCATTTTGTGCGGTTTCCGTAAAGCTTTCACGCCATGACGATCGCTCACCAATAAGCATACACAATTTAATAATAAGTTTGTACGCAGTGTAAAGCAATGTGTTGTTAATTATTTACTGCTCTCAGTTTGCTAGTGTCGGTAGAGATGCATATGACATTGAGTAGCTCATAGAGGTTACTTAATAAATGAAAAATAAAATAAGCTTTTGCGTTATTATCATGGCTGTGTAGTGTAATTCACACTACAAACAATAGCAAAGCGACGCAGGTTGAAAGAAAACAAATACGCATAAATATCTATCAAAGAACGGTAAATACAAAATGGATATGCACAATAATAATCCTATCAAACATCTTACGTAGAATTAACTCGCTTTTATGGAGTTTCTATGTAAGTATTAACAGAACAGTAAAACGAAAGTAGAAACGTGCACCACTACATGTACGAGTTATTATTTCTGGTGTAGGACCTGTTGAACTTGTGAAGGACCTGTTACGTCTTGAAAGTTACAGGTCCTGTGGACCACTTAGTTCTAGAAGCGAGTGTCGAACCCTGTAAGCTCTGCTGGCCCTTGGCCAGTAGAGCTAAAAATTGATGAGCTAATTATTTTGTTCTAGCTTAAATCGCGTGTCTAGCTAGAAATACTATATTTGCGCTGTTAAAATCAAAAACGGGTGTTTACTTGTAAGCAAGCAGACTTGCTTCTAACAAGTGGTCAATGACCTTGAAGCTCTACAGATTGATTTTGATTTCAGGAAGTAGTCGCTACAGACTTGTTTTTTGAAAAATTATTTTTAGCCGTGGCGGCCATCTTGAATTTCCGGCCGACCTGAAATTTTGCTAGGATCAATTAGACACCAAGAGCAACATTCCTGTGAAGTTTCATGAAAACCCGTCAAGTAGTTTCACAGGAATAGTCGCTACAAGTTTTCATTATATAACTCTATGTAAACAAAGATGGCCGCTGACAGCCATGTTTAACGTCGATTCAAAATATGTTTGACTCTGATAACCATCATGTCATGCTGATCATTTTACAAAAAGTCCCATATCAATATCACTTATAGTTTTCAAGACGTAGTCGCTACAAATTTCTTTTTTAAAAAATCTAATTTTAGCTGTGGCGGCCATCTTGAATTTCTGGCTGATCTGAAATTTTGCTAGGATCAATTAAACATTAAGAGCAACATTCCTGTAAAGTTTCATGAAAATCTGCCAAGTGGTTTCAAAGGATTAGTTGCTACAAGTTTTTACTATATAACTCTATGTAAACAAAGATGGCTGCTGGCAGCCATGTTTAACGTTGAATCAAAACAATTTTTGACAAGGACCAACATCATGTCATGCTGATCATTTTACAAAAAGTCCAATATCAATATCACTTATAGTTTTCAAGTAGTAGTCGCTACAAACTTGTATTTTGAAAATCTATTTTTAGCCATGGCAGCCATCTTGAATTTCCGGGCGACCTGAAATTTTGCTAGGATCAATAAGACATCAAGAGCAACATTCCTGTGAAGTTTCATGAAAATCTGACAAGTAGTTTCAGAGGTGTAGTCGCTACAAGTTTTCATCATATAACTCTATGTAAACAAAGATGGCCACTGGCAGCCATGTTTAACGTCGAATCAAAATAATGTTTGACTCTTATAACCATCATGTCATGCTGATCATTTTACAAAAAGTCCCATATCAATATCACTTATAGTTTTCAAGACGTAGTCGCTACAAACTTCTTTTTTAAAAATCTATTTTTAGCTGTGGCAGCCGTCTTGAATTTCTAGCCGATCTGAAATTTTGCTAGGATCAATTAGACATTAAGAGCAATATTCCTGTAAAATTTCATGAAAATCTGTCAAGTAGTTTTAAAGGAGTAGTCGCTACAAGTGTTTACTATATAACTGTATGTAAACAAAGATGGCCTCTGGCAGCCATGTTTAACGTTGAATCAAAACGATTTTTGACAAGGACCAACATCACGTCTTGCTGATCATTTTAGAAAAAGTCCCATATCAATATTACTTATAGTTTTCAAGAAGTAGTCGCTACAAACTTGTATTTTGAAAATTTATTTTTAGCCGTGGCGGCCATCTTGAATTTCCGGCCGACCTGAAATTTTTCTAGGATCAATTAGACATCAAGAGCAACATTCCTGTGTTTTAGAAAAAGTCCCATATCAATACCACTTATAGTTTTCATGAAGAAGTCGCTACAAACTTGTTTTTTAAAAACCTATTTTTAGATCTGGCGGCCAACTTGGATTTCACATCAACATGAATTTTTGCTAGGATCAACTAGACTTCATGGGCAACATTTCTGTAAAGTTTCATGAAAATCCATTCAGTAGTTTCAGAGGAGAAGTTGCTACAAAAAAGTTTACAGACAGACAGACGGACGACGGATGCCGCACCACGGCATAAGCTCTGCTGATCTCTGATCAGTAGAGCTAAAAATAAAATGAATTCAAGAACGACAACTCCTACGAAATTTCGTTCTTCGTCCACAATTAGATTCGTACTACTGTACATCGTACTCAATTTGTTTCATACTATCGGTTATTTTTCAGAGGGGAAGTTATTAGCCAGCCATCCGTGCAGCCGTCGTTGCACAACCGTTTTTGAAAAATCGCGCCCAATATTTGGTAGAGTGGGTGGGGTAAATTGTTGTTTTTTTTGTTTTTTTTAAACTTACTTTCTCAATATTGTTACGTTTTTTAAAGTACGAAAATATAACACCAAACTTTAAAGTGACACTGTAAGTATTAAAGCAGATTATTGAGCATAACCAAATAACAGCGAAATGAACAGTGAAAACTTGAGGATAGACCCAAATAATTCTGACATTTACGACCAGCTGTTTGTGGCAAGCACAAAGTGTTTGAAAAAATAAACAAATAGTTAATTTGACTATTTATTTAGAAGTTTTGTTGTGAATTAGTAAATACTAACCACATTAAAATACAGTGTTGGTTTTAGTTCATAAACACATCATGATAGAACTTGTTTTTTGTAGGACGAGTAGATTTTTTGAAGGACGAGTAGGCTATTAAAAAATTGTCCTGCCCAATGAAACAAATAAACAGGACTGAAAGCAGGCCTTTCTGGGTATTTTGGGGAAAGGGCCACTGTAAAAATTGGGAAATTTTCATCGCAGAAAATGCAAAATTGGGAAATATTTTTATTGACAAAATACAGGATTTGGGAATTTTCAGAACAAAATATTGCAGCAGGAAATACAAGTCATTTTGAAATTCTTATTAACACTGATTATAGAAACACATCCACATAGAACCAGTACTAAGGCCAAAAATAAAAATGAAATTTGAACATTGCTCTAAAGAACAAAAATGTTATAAGAATTTAACGCACTTTTTTTTGGGGGCGGTACATGTATTTAAGAGACCACTGACCTTGACACAGGGTCGGTTGGAGGTTGAAAAGCAATGGAATAAGAAGGACAATGACAAGGAGTTTATATATGAAATCTGAACACTCTTCTCCAAAGAACAAAAACATTGCAAGAATTTAACACAAACCTTAACCAAAATCGTAACGAAAACCTTAACCAAAAGCTTTACAACTGTACATATTGTATTATAACTTTCTTGTCCTAGAGAGTATAAGACAAGAAAGTTATGACACAATATGTTGATGCCGTCGAGCCCGCCAACATTAGCGACGCCGATGTCTCGCATTTTTTCAAAAGGCGAGACAATAAATGAAATCTGCGATAATTATTTCAATGCTCCATAAAAAAACATCAGACCATAGAAAGTCTACAACTAATACAATGTTGAATTTAAATTTAGAATGACCACCAGTGTAATAATACCATGAATACAAATACATATATACAGATGAGATAATGAACTGAGAAAATTACCATGATGTTGCTGCTGTACACAAAAAGAACTGAGATCCGTTGGTGCCGGGACCAGCATTTGCCATCGACAGAACACCTGTAATAAACAAGAGGTCAATGACCTTGAAGCTCTACTGATAGACCTGTGAAGTTCTATGGAAATAGTTTCAGAGAAGTAGTCGCCACAAGTTTTTCCTATTATCACTCTATCTAAAAAAAGATGGTCGCAGGCATCCATGTTTGACATAGAATCAATGAATTTTGTTTAGGACCAACTACATGTCATGCCAGTCATTTTAGTAAAGGTTCCTAATCAATACCACATGTTTTTTGTTAAGTAGTTGCCACAAATGAGCATTTAAGCTGTGGCAGCCACCTTGAATTTTGGGCAACCTGATTTTTACTTAATGGAACTAACTGGACATCAAAACCAACATCCTGTAAATAAATTTATAAAAGTCATTTTGGTAAAGGTACCAAAATCTTAAGGTTTTAGAGAAGTAGTTGCCACAAAATTGTATTTAACAGGGGTGTGATTGGCCTTTGAACAAAAGGGAGGAAAATTTGAGCGAGGGGTTAAGGGGACTGTAAGTCCCCTTACGGGGTCAAGGGGCAGCGCCCTTGTAGGGGTTCAGGGGGCGAAGCCCCCGAAAGCTCCTGGATTTTAGCTGTTTTAAATCATTTTAAGTCCATTTCTGATATGCTTATGGGTTGTTTGGTGTGTCATTTTAAAACAAGAAAAGGGTAAGTTTTACTATTTTATTATCATTGTTAGTGTATCAACTGTAGAAATTTAAAAGAAATAGATGAAAATCAAGTAATTTGTAATAATTAATCTCATTATCATTGGTTATTTGACTAATGAAATACAACTGATATATTTATTAAAATGAGAAAATTTCCAAAGACTAAATTTTAAAGATCAAGTATTAACTATTTACAGCTTTGATTGACCAAAAAACAACACCTGACAACAATGTAATAATACATAAATTTGGAAATCCGCCGTGTGTCCGCCGATCTTTCCAAGATTTTGGCCATGTTTTCCGCGTAACCATCTCTCAAAACAAAACAAACAAATTCACAGCGGACATTTTTTTCTTTTGTTTTTTTTATCTCAGCTTCACATTACAAGAGGCGCTTTGATTGGACCAGATAAACAACAAAGACCAATGAAAACTCGCGACAGAAAACTATTGAGAAATTGCCAGGATGTAAAACGTGTAGATCTCGGGATCTCGGATTTTACAGGATATTACGGGGCAAACGTGTAAAAGTCGGATATTTTCGGCCAAAAATACGGCCCTCATCCCCCCTGGAAAAAAAAACTCCTCGGATCTCGACGAATTGGAAAAGTGACACCTCGGACCATCGGAACCGCGGAAATCAGCGATTCCGAGGAAGAATCACACCCCTGATTTAATAAATCTATTTTTAGACATGCTGGCCATCTTGAATTTTAGGCCAACCTGATTTTTACTTAGGACCAACTAGACATCAAGAGCAATATTCCTATATTCCTAAATATTATGATTTATTATGCAACATTTTAATATCATTCCATTTGATCCTACTCTAAAGAATATATTTTTTTCCAGCTTATAAAAATGTCATAATGTTACCAAAAAGTTTAATTATAAAACTATATCAATTAAATCCCTTACAACATCAACCTTAGTATATTCTCTTTTTTCTGCTCCAAATTACACTGTGTAACAGAAATGGAATGGTCTGTATTCAGAAATATAGCAGGTGTGTGACCAGGTCAAACACAGTTCATGTTATGCAATTTCTCCTGAGAATTATGTTACTATATCAGTAGATTTGCTCTTGTCTGAGGTTATAGGTGGAAAATCAGAATTAAAATAAAATCTTAAAATCCTACAATTTGTTTTCAGTCTTTTTCTGAGAGTCAAAATACAAAAGAAACTAAATCCTTACCCTTCTATGAATGTATAATGGACTGTCCTTTTAATTTGGACCAGTCCATTTGTAGTACAAAGGGGTGTTTGGATCAAATGACTGATGAGAACCAAGACATTTAAACCCTGATCAGCCTGCAAGATGTCGTGCCAGTCATTTTGCTAAAGGTTCCAAATCAACATCACTTATGCTTTTTGAGAAGTAGTCACCTCAAAATCGCATTTGTTAAATCTATTTTTAACCATTGCGGCCATCTTGAATTTCTGGCCGACCTGAAATTTTGCGAGGATCAATTACACATCAAGAGCAACATTCCTGTGAAGTTTCATGAAAATCCGTCAAGTAGTTTCAGAGGAGTAGTCGCTACAAGTTTTCATTATATAAGTCTATGTAAACAAAGATGGTCGCTGACGGCCATGTTTAACGTCAAATCAAAATAGTTTTTGACAAGGATCAACATCATGTCATACTGATCATTTTAGAAAAAGTCCCATATCAATATCACTTATAGTTTTCAAGAAGTAGTCGCTACAAACTTGTATTTTGAAAACCTATTTTTAGCCATGGCGGCCATCTTGAATTTCCGGCCGATCTGAAATTTTGCTAGGATCCATAAGACATCAAGAGCAACATTCCTGTGAAGTTTCATGAAAATCCGTTCAGTAGTTACAGAGGAGTAGTTGCTACAAGTTTTTACTAAGCAACTCTATGTAAACAAAGATGGCCGTGGCAGCCATGTTTAACGTCGAATCAAAATTATTTTCTATAAGGACAAACATCATGTCATGCTGATCATGTTAGAAAAAGTCCCATATCAATATCACTTAGAGTTTTCAAGAAGTAGTCGCTACAAACTTGTTTTTTAAAAATCACTTTTTAGATTTGGCGGCCATCTTGGATTTCACATAAACATGAATTTTTGCTAGGATCAACTAGACTCCATGGGCAACATTTCTGTAAAGTTTCATCAAAATCTATTCAGTAGTTTCAGAGGAGTAGTCGCTACAAAAAAAAAGTTAACGGACGGACGGACAGACGGACGACGGACTCCGCACCACGGCATAAGCTCTGCTGATCTCTGATCAGTAGAGCTAAAAACAGAAAAGTTTTGAAAATAGATCCAATTTAAAGTTAAAATTATTCACTGCAAAAAAATTGAACGAAAAGTTCATCCAAGGAATTAAATTGTTGTTTAACGGCTCATCAACACATTGCTAAGGTTATTTCCAGCCACCCAAGAGAGAGGGGAAGAAGACAGGAATCCAGGAACCAGCCACCCAAGAGGGAGGGGAAGAAGACAGGAATCCAGGAACCAGCCACCCAAGAAAGAGGGGAAGAAGACAGGAATCCAGGAACCAGCCACCCAAGAGAGTGGAAGAAGAGTCCAGGAACCAGCCACCCAAAAGAGAGGGGAAGAAGACAGGAATCGGCCATACTCTAACATATATACTAGCTTACATTCCTATTATGGTTCTTTAATGTTTCCAGCCACCCAAGAGAGGGGAAGAAGACAAATCCAGGAACCTGCCCTACTCTAACATAATACTAGCATAGATTCCTATAATGGTTCTTTAATTTGCTTTGAGGACTCCCAATACACAGGACAATCTGGTTATTAAAGAACCTTATACGACAGACGAGGCTAAGGAAAGGTCTTGCCTAAACCCAAAGACGGAACATGCTCTGGAGAAATTTAAACTATGGGCTGTCTCTAATAGCCAGCAGCATTTGCCATCTGTTTTGAATTTCAAGCGGCTGCAACTATTTTATTTTTTTAAATCAGTATCAAATATTATGGAATTATTACATCTGAATCATGAAATAACTAAAAATCCTGACCTTAATTAGAACAAAAACAGGAGATTGCATGTGGTCTAATTACATGCAAAAAATGCGAGACCCCCCTAAGCACCTCACTCGCTTTGCTCGATCACTAATGTAGCGGCCTGTCAAATCAAAGTAGCCACCTGTTTCAAAAATTAGACAGTCTGAACTATAATCAAAATGCATCTCATAAAAAACAAATTGGACCGGAAAACGACAATATTTTTTTTGATTTCCACTTCATGACGGTGGTAAGGCCAGAAAAAAAAAACCCCTGTTTCTGGTTACCCGACCGTCCCTATTTTTTGGCGCCGACCTACAGTCTTTTTTATCAAAAAAAAAAAAAAAAAAAGTACGAAAAAGTTGATACGAAACGGTAATGTACGAAAAGATTGAGTACGAAAAATGCGCTACAAAACATGGCGCCTCCATGGTGCACTGCGCGTCCGTTTTGCCTATTAGTATTGGAAAATGCAGCCATGGGGACAGAGCAGAAGTTATGAAAAACATTAATCATGACATGCTGCCATCAGATTTGTTCTTCCAATACCACCCAGCTCAGGATAATTATAAAATTCAATCGTATGTAAACTCGTAATGGCAGAAAACTATGTGTTCTCAATTTATTTTATTCAAACATTTTGGCTATTAGTATTGGGAAATGCAGCCATGGAACAGAGCATAAGTTATGAAAAACATTAATCATGACATGCTGCCATCAGATTTGTTCTTCCAATACCACCCAGCCTCAGGAAAATAAAAAATTCAATCGTATGTAAACTCGTAATGGCAGAAACTATGTGTTTTCAATTTATTGATTCAAAACAAACAAGTTAAGAAGATATTATGAGGTTGTTTACCTTCTCTCCTTGCAAAGTCACTACAAATTAACTACTTGACAAAGTTAAAGATACCTTTACCATCGTCCAAACAACATGGGCAAAAAAAAAAACAAGAGGTCAATGACCTTGAACCTCTACTGATTGATTTTGATTTCAGGAAGTAGTCGCTACAGACTTGTTTTTTGAAAATCTATTTTTAACCGTTGCGGCCATCTTGAATTTCCGGCCGACCTGAAATTTTGCTAAGATCAATAAGACATTAAGAGCAACATTCCTGTGAAGTTTCATGAAAATCCGTCAGGTAGTTTCAAAGAAGTAGTCGCTACAAGTTTTCATTATATAACTCTATGTAAACAAAGCAGCCATGTTTAAGGTCAAATCAAAACGATTTTCGACAAGGACCAACATCATATCATACTGATCATTTTAGAAAAAGTCCCATATCAATATCTCTTATTGTTTTGAAGAAGTAGTCGCTACAAACTTATTTATTTTAAATCTATTTTTAGCTGTGGTGGCCATCTTGAATTTCCGGCCGACCTGAAATTTTTCTAGGATCAACTAGACATCAAGAGCAACATTCCTGTGAAGTTTCATGAACATCCGTCAAGTAGTTTCAGAGGAGTAGTCGCTACAAGTTTTTACTATATAACTCTATGTAACCAAAGATGGCCACTGGCAGCCATGTTTAACGTCGAATCAAAATAATTTTCCACAAGGATCTACATCATGTCATGCTGATCATTTTAGAAAAAGTCCCATATCAATATCACTTATAGTTTTCAAGAAGTAGTCGCTACAAACTTATTTTTTAAAAATCTATTTTTAGCTGTGACGGCCATCTTGAATTTCCGGCCGACCTGAAATTTTGATAGGATCAATTAGACATCAAGAGCAACATTCCTGTAAAGTTTCATGACAATCCGCCAAGTAGTTTCAGAGGAGTAGTCGCTACAAGTTTTTACTATATAACTCTATGTAAACAAAGATGGCCGCTGGCAGCCATGTTTAACGTTGAATCAAAACGATTTTTGACTAGGATCAACATCATGTAATGCTGATCATTTTAGAAAAAGTCCCATATCAATATCACTTATAGTTTTCAAGAAGTAGTCGCTACAAACTTATTTTTTAAAAATCTATTTTTAGCTGTGACGGCCATCTTGAATTTCCGGCCGACCTGAAATTTTTCTAGGATCAATCAGACATCAAGAGCAACATTCCTGTAAAGTTTCATGACAATCCGCCAAGTAGTTTCAGAGAAGTAGTCGCTACAAGTTTTTACAATATAACTCTATGTAAACAAAGATGGCCGCTGGCAGCCATGTTTAACGTTGAATCAAAACGATTTTTGACTAGGATCAACATCATGTCATGCTGATCATTTTAGAAAAAGTCCCATATCAATATCACTTATAGTTTTCAAGAAGAAGTCGCTACAAACTTATTTTAAAACTCTATTTTTAGCTTTGGCGGCCATCTTGGATTTCACATCAACATGAATTTTTGCTAGGATCAACTAGACTTTATGGGCAACATTTCTGTAAAGTTTCATGAATATCCATCCAGTAGTTTCAGCTGTGAAGTCGCTACAAGTTTTTACTATATAACTGTATGTAAACAAAGATGGCCGCTGGCAGCCATGTTTAACGTTGAATCAAAACGATTTTTGACTAGGATCAACATCATGTCATGCTGATCATTTTAGAAAAAGTCCCATATCAATATCACTTATAGTTTTCAAGAAGAAGTTGCTACAAACTTGTATTTTAAAACTCTATTTTTAGCTTTGGCGGCCATCTTGGATTTCACATCAACATGAATTTTTGCTAGGATCAACTAGACTTTATGGGCAACATTTCTGTAAAGTTTCATGAATATCCATCCAGTAGTTTCAGCTGTGAAGTCGCTACAAGTTTTTACTATATAACTCTATGTAAACAAAGATGGCCGCTGGCAGCCATGTTTAACGTTGAATCAAAACGATTTTTGACTAGGATCAACATCATGTCATGCTGATCATTTTAGAAAAAGTCCCATATCAATATCACTTATAGTTTTCAAGAAGAAGTCGCTACAAACTTGTATTTTAAAACTCTATTTTTAGCTTTGGCGGCCATCTTGGATTTCACATCAACATGAATTTTTGCTAGGATCAACTAGACTTTATGGGCAACATTTCTGTAAAGTTTCATGAATATCCATCCAGTAGTTTCAGCTGTGAAGTCGCTACAAATAAAAGTTTACGGACAGACAGACGGACAGACGGACAGACGGACAGACGGACAGACGGACGGACGGACGACGGACTCCGCACCACGGCATAAGCTCTGCTGATCTCTGATCAGTAGAGCTAAAAAAAAAAGGAAAGAAAATATTTACCGACCTACCTACCCTAATTTTTTCAGCTGAGTAACCAGAAACACAGGTATTTTTTTTTCTGGCCTAATTAGAAATACAGACAATACTGTAAATTGATTTTCAAATTACAATGAAAAATTCACTCTAGATCTAAAGCTGGTTATACAAAATTCAAAAGTAAATAATTCAAGTTCACAGTAGATGCACATCAAAGAATTGAAATGTTTATTCAGAAAATAATCTATTGACTACTGAATTGCAATGAAAGCCTTCACAATTGCTTGTCTTACAGAAAAAAATAAGTGTGAAGCACAGGATAGCTCTCACGTGAAAATGTGGTGCTAAGAATTCTGCTTCTGCAGGCAGACATTAGGCACAATAACATGAATCATGATGTAACATTACCTGCTGCAGTATGCTTCAAAGTGAAGTTCTCATCAGCGAATTTTTCTCCGTAGATACTCTTTCCACCAGTGCCATTTTGTCTGGTGAAGTCACCACCCTGGCACATGAAGCCTGGAATCACTCTGTGGAAAGGACTTCCAGCATAGCCAAATCCTTTCTCTCCAGTACACAAGGCGCGAAAATTCTCTGGAAGGTAAATAAAGAATAATAACAATATCCCAAATACAGCATTGCATAGCTCAAGGTTTCAGGTTTTCTGGGCATCTTGAATTTCCAGCTAACCTGAAAATGGACGGATTTTCAAATAACTTGGCACAAGTGCTCACCACTTCAAGACGATCTCGCGTACAAAATCCATGTCTGTGGCCCCAAGGTCAAGGTCACATTTAGAGGTCAAAGGTCAATAACTTTTGCATGCCTGAACGGATTTCAATTAACTTGGCACAAGTGCTCACCACAACCAAATGAGGTGTCGTGCACAAATCTAGGTCCATGGCTCCAAGTCAGATCATACTTAGAGGTCAAAGGACACTTCGGGGGCATTCATCACTTAGTGATATTTCTTACTTGTTTTTCAACTGTTTTTAGTATATTTTTCTTTAATTTTTTTTTTTTTTTTTACTGTCTTTGGCAAAAAAAATAAAAAATTCACCTACCTACCTACCTACCCACTTATAAAATCCTGGGTCGGGAAACACCAAACAAATATATTTTTAAGGATAGCCTGACTAAAGAATCTGGTAAAGTTTGGTAAAGATCAGATGACAAATGAATTCCCTACCGTATTAACGAGGCAAAATATAGCATTTTTAACTAAATCAAGAGCCATAACTCCTCTCTTACTGGTCCGACTGGTCCAACAGAGTTAAAAAAAAAACAAGAGGCCCAAGAGGGCCTGTGGACGCTCTACTGGCTAACATGGCTCTTATAACATCAATGAAGCCATTTACGTTTTTTTGAAAGTTTCGGGCAAAAAAACAGGTTTTGAACTAAATCAAGGGCGGCAACTTAATATGTTCGGTAAAGATTAGATGAAAAATGAAGGCCCTACCGTATTAACGAGGCAAAATATAGCATTTTTAACTAAATCAAGAGCTCCTCTGTTACTGGTATGGCTGGTTTTCGAACTTGTCTGAGCTTTCATTGATAATAACAATGCGGTAAAGATAGGATGAAAAATGAAGGCCCTATCGTCTTAACTAGGTAAAATATAGCATTTATAACTAATCAAGGGCCATAACTCCGCTGTTACTGGTCCGATCTGGCTGGTTTTCGAACTTGTCCGGGCTTTCATTGATATTAACAACCTGTTAAAGTTTGGAACTCGCCATCCCATAAAGGCCAGTAGAGCTAAAAATGAAACAAATGAAGGAAAAAAAAGAAGAAAAAATAACCAATTTAAAAAAGAAAAAGTCATAAAATCTGGTCAAGTTTGGCAAAGATCAGATGCAAAATGAACCCTATCACATGACGAGGCAAATTATAGCATTTTTAACAAAATCAAGGACCATAACTCTGCTGTTACTGGTCCGAGCTGGCTGGTTTTCGAACTTGACCGAGGTTCCATTGACATTAACAATCTGATAGTCTGGTAAAGATCGGATGAAAATGAATTGAATGTTGTTTAACGGCTCATCAACACAGTACAGGTTATTTAGAGCCGCCCTAGAGAGAGGAAGCATTTTGAACTAAATCAAGGGCATTAACTCCACTGTTACTGGTCCGATATGGATGTTTTTCGAACTTGTCCGAGCTTTCATTGATATTAACAATCTGATAACATTTGGTAAAGATCAGATGAACAATGAAGCCCCTATCATCTTAACGAGGCAAAATATAGCAATATAGCATTTTAACTATATATAATCAAGGACCATAACTCGGCTGTTACTGGTCAGATCTGGCCAGTTTTTTAACTTGTCCGAGCATTCGTTGATATAAACAATGTGGTAAAGATAGGATGAAAAATCAAGGCCCTATCATCTTAACGAGGCAAAATATAGCAATATAGCATTTTTAACTAAGGCCAAATAAAATTATACCCGTGTTTACTGTAACATTGCTCAAAAAAATAGGGTAGGTAGGTAAGGTAGGTAGGCATTTTATTTTATTTTTTTATTTTTTGGCGAAGTTAATTTAAGGTGGCGATGAGCTTTGATGAATGGGAAAATGTGGTATATTAAAAACTACAATAGATAACAAATGAAATTGTGTATGTGTTCTTGTTTCCCAAAAGGCTGGCTCTTTTCCCAATCACTTGCAATTATTGCAAAGGGGTAAAACCGTTTAATTTATTTTTCGCAAGTCCAGAAGAGGTTCAGTTTCAACAGCAGGACAATGAGCACATGAGTCGGCCGTGATCGCGTGAACATAATTATTAAACAAGAGGCCCAAGAGGGCCTGTGGACGCTCTACTGGCTAACATGGCTCTTATAACATCAATGAAGTGAGTGACTGCCATTTACGTTTTTTTGAAAGTTTCGGGAAAAAAACCCAGCTTTTTAACTAAATCAAGGGCCATAACTAAAGAATCTGGTAAAGTTTGGTAAAGATCAGATGAAAAATGAAGGCCCAACCGTATTAACGAGGCAACATATAGCATGTTTAACTAAATCAAGAACACCTCTGTTACTGGTCCGACTGGTCGAACATAGAGCTAAAAAAAAAAAATTCAAAAAAAAAATTCAAAAAAAAAAATCCCTATACATGTCTATGTAAAACATGTGACCCTTGGGGCGGGGCCAAATGGTGACCCAAACTTGGTAAAGGACCATAAGCTTTTAGCAAATGCAAAATATTAAACCTCTGGCTCTTGCAGTTCCAGGGAAGATTTTTTTTCTTCAGTTTTTCCCTCTACAAGCATTTATGTAAAACTGTGAATCCCCGGGGCAGGGCCAGATGTGACCCCAGGGTCCCCATTTGAACAAAATAGGTAAAGGACCATAAGCTTATAGCAACAGCAAAATATTAAACCTCTGGCTCTTGCAGTTTCAGAGAAGAAGATTTTTTAAGTTTTTCCCTATACATGTCTATGTAAAACATGTGACCCTTGGGGCGGGACCAAATGTGACCCCAGGGTCACTATTTGAACAAACTTGGTAAAGGACCATAAGCTTATAATAAATGTAACATATCAAACCTCCGACTCTTGTAGTTGGCGAGAAGATTTTTTAAAAAAAAATCCTATATAAGTCTATGTAAAACTGTGACCCTCGGGGCGGGGACAAATTTGACCCCCGGGTCACCATTTGAACAAACTTAGTAGAGGACCATAAGCTGATGCTACATGTATTACATGAGAGCTCTGTGCCATGTGGTTCCAGAGAAGAAGATTTTTTTTTCAGTTTTTCCCTATACAAGCCTATGTAAAACTGTGACCCCCGGGGTGGGGCCAAATGTGACCCCTGGGTCACCATTTGAACAAACTTGATAGAGGACCACAAGCTTATAGCAAATGCAAAATATTAAACCTCTGGCTCTTGCAGTTTCGGAGATTTTTTAAGTTTTTCCCTATACATGTCTATGTAAAACATGTGACCCTTGGGGCGGGGCCAAAAGTGACCCGAGTGTCACCATTTGAACAAACTTGGTAAAGGACCATAAGCTTATAGTAAATGCAAAATATCAAACCTCTGGCTCTTGTAATTTCCGAGAAGAAGTTTTTTAAAAAAAAAATCCTATATAAGTCTATGTAAAATTGTGACCCCCGGGGCGGGGACAAATTTGACCCCAGGGTCACCATTTGAACAAACTTAGTAGAGGACCATAAGCTGATTCAGAGGGTCGGTCGGGTTACAGTTAACTCAGGTATAATTTTATTTGGCCTAAATCACGGGCCATAACTCCGCTGTTACTGGTCCGATCTGGCATGTTTTGGAACTTGTCGGAGCTGTCACTGATATTAACAACCTGTTAAAGTTTGGTAACGTTCGGATGAAAAATGCCCTATCGTCTTAGTTAACGACGTACGGACAACTCGCAATCAAAAAAAAAAGAAAAGAAAAAAAAATATATATATATATATATAAAAATTTCCAACAAAAAATATATATATATGAGCCGCAACACACGAAAACGTCCCTTCAGACAAAATTTTGACTTTTTATATTTTTTGATGTTTATGAAACACGGTGATTTTCTCTTTAAAAATCTCTTTATTTTATGTTGATATTTTAATTAAAAATGATTTTATCTCAATTTGAAATTTAAAGATTGTATTATTAACTGTTAATTTTGACGTTGACGTCGGCGTCTTGGACGACGTCTTTGATTAAATAACAACAAAAAACATCAACAATTACCATTTTCTATAGCATCAACTATTTATATTAAGAAAACATATTCCCTATGATATAATAATTAGGTAAAACACTGAAGTAATGAGAATTTTGATTAGTAATTAATTGATTACCGGCTGACGTCATAAATTGTTACTTTACGACGCTGTCGTCTAAACGTCCGAAGGGACGTTTTCGTGTGTTGCGGCTCATATATATAAAAATATATCTATTAAAAATATATATAGTGGTTGCCCGAAATGTTTCTTTTCAAAACTGAAGGCTTTTAGTTTATTACTGTAATGATATATGTAAACAAAGCAAAACATGATGTCTTCACACTATTCATTATACATTCTTTTGTATACCAAGAAAGAAGATTGTCTGTCTTTTGAAAAGTCACAGTCATCCTAAGTCATCATCGATTTTTGACTGTTCATGTTTTTTTAAAGTGTCAATCCGCATGCTTATACACCCATTTACAAAGGAACCATTAGTGTCTAATCCGGATTCTGTGCACCAAGTGCACTACATTTTACCATGTTCGGTACATTTAAGCCACTACCAACTTGCCAAAAAACAAAAATTCTGTCTCTTTTGGCTTCGTAATGCTTACTTGACTCTTGTTTGGACTCTTTCACTGGTTTACCAGGAATGGCACCAGTCACGTACCACAACATTGAGATTTCGTGGCAACCGGAAACACGTTTTTACCGACGCATGCGCTTAATTAACATATTGATGTTTATTTTATTCTCATTGGATGGAATAATTCACGAATCGTTCGTGAATATTTGTAACTTTCCATTGCTCTATCGATCGGAACTCTTTGACAATTTCCTTTTGCCGTAAATGTGGATTCCCAAGTGACAGAATCCGACAAGGCAGTTCCGATTGGTTGGTCTATATGAAACTAGAAATTGTTTATGGCACAAAAACGTATGGCTCCCCCACTCGCCCGAACAGGCATAATTGACGACTCTAGGTCCAACCGTTTTCTATTGATATTCAATATCCCTGTGACTGTATCTACTATCTGTATCAGTAAGGCCACATAAAAAAATATGTGTGGTTCAGGTAACCCGACCGATCCTATTTTTTTAAGTGGCCAACCCTAAAACAGTTTATGCAAAAATTTAAACAAAAAAAAAAATCAAAAAAATAAATAAACTAATAGTCGGGTCATGACCAACCATCCTTCCAAGTTTGAGGACCCCTAGTTCCAACCATTCTCTAGTTATTGATCGCATTGTTTTGATAGTCAATGTCACCGCAACCTTGACCTTTGACCTAGTGACCCCAAAATCGATAGGGGTCATCTACTGGTCATGACCAACCATCCTTCCACGTTTGAGGACCCTAGGTCCAACCATTCTCTAGTTATTCATCGGACATCGTTTTGAAAGTCAATGTCACCGCAACCTTGACCTTTGACCCCAAAATCAATAGGGTTCAACTTCTGGTCATGACCAACCATCCTTCCAAGTTTGAGGACCCTAGGTCCAACCAATCGTAAAATCCAGGTTAGAGGACAGACAGAGGGAAAGACAGGGTTGTTAAGACAAACTGATTATCTAAATACATAAAATAAACCTTTTATCACATTGATCTGTGAAAACAAATGCCCAAGAGGCACATACTTGGAGTGGATTGGCTCTCAACGGGGGACAGCAAATCATTTTGCACATCAAAGTCTTCAATATCCAGGGCGTTTTTTCCTTCTATAATAGAGGCCGATATTCAGTGTCTTCCCAATTGCAAAAAGCCACTTTTTTTTCCCAATTTTGGTGAAAGAATTTCCCAAAAATAAAATGCTGAAATTCCCAATATGTTGACATATGATTCTCCCGAAATCTATTTCACACGTTCGGTTAATAAAACTACATTATTTAGCAGCGAATGAAACCGAAAGCAGGCTTTTTATTGGCTTACCGAAATAAATATCCATTTAGAATGACTCGGCACTGCACTGCAGTCCGCTTATGACCGAGATGTTACGATCTCTTGGCGCCATTTGTTTTGTTTAATGGAGAGAACGTGAACCGAACCGAGTTATTTTACGTGATTTATTAAACCGTATGTAGACTTGACGCGGTCGTTATTTCCTTATTATTTAATATTGAATTGTTTGAAATGTTATATAATTATTTTTTATAAAAACTTAAAATTGATAAAAAAAAATTAAAAAATTCTTAACCAACATTGTAGAACATATTCTAACACTGTTGTCGTAAACAATATTTGGGAAAAAAAACAAGTGCACCGTAAACAAAATGCGAGTAAAAAATGTCGCATAACGGAAAATACTACAGAAAATCTGTTAAAAGGGCTGCAGATCATGATAAAGGCCAGCGCAGCCTTTTGACCTTTGGTGTTAAAAGGACAAATTCCTTGACAACACAATTTGCCAAATCTCCGCCTATTGAAGTGCGGGGTCAGTCGGACTCGCAAATTGCGACGCAAGACCTCGTCGTCGATCTTCCGGTGTCTGAAGACCAGACAATCAACTCACCAAACTTCACACCCCCTGGTATATCTGAGTCACTCTGTCTCACCACCTGTGACAAGTACAACTCAGCCACCCCCCACATTACCCCATACATCTGAGTCTCTCTCTGTATCAACACCTTCAACATGCACAGATACTCTTGAATCATATGATGGCCGTAAAGCAGTTCTGCTGAAGTATGAACTCAGGCACCCATGGGTGTACCACAGTAGTGTCTATTTACTGTATGTATGTAGACTGCCATTTGTTTATTGATGTATCTTGAAAGTCAGTCTACCTTTTCCCAATTTGGCCGCAAATTGCGCTTGAATTTCCCAAAATGGAAGGCTAAGGCCCCTTCCCAATTTTTGGAAAAAAGGCCCTGATATCTGCCTTATACACTGAATTGGAAACTAGTATCTGTATAGTTACCTGCTGTTTTTGGAACCACATCGTCTCTTAACTGAAATAAAAAAATACAATGGGTAAGTAGTGCTGTACAAGTTAGACCTGGGCGCTTTTTCAATTTTGATCCCAGGTTTGCAAACAGACCATTATTTCAATAGTCAGAACATGTCGCTGAATAAGTTTCTGCATAAGGGAGTGGTCGAAATAAGCACTAGCCCGAAGGTGAACAAGAGGTCAATGACCTTGAAGCTCTACTGATTGATTTTGATTTCAGGTAGTAGTCGCTACAAACTGGTTTTTTGAAAATCTATTTTTAGCCGTGGTGGCCATCTTGAATTTCCGGCCGACCTGAAATTTTGCTAGGATCAATTTGACATCAAGAGCAACATTCCTGTGAAGTTTCATGAAAATCCGTCAAGTAGTTTCAGAGGAGTAGTCGCTACAAGTTATCATTATATAACTCTATGTAAACAAAGATGGCCACTGGCAGCCATGTTTAACGTCGAATCAAAATAATGTTCGACTTGGATAACCATCATGTCATGCTGATAATTTTAGAAAAAGTCCCATTTCAATATCTCTTATAGTTTTCAAGAAGTAGTCACTACAAACTTATTTTTTAAAAATCTATTTTTAGCCGTGGCGGCCATCTTGAATTTCCGGCCGACCTGAAATTTTGCTAGGATCAATAAGACATCAAGAGCAACATTCCTGTGAAGTTTCATGAAAATCCGTCAAGTAGTTTCAGAGGAGTAGTCGCTACAAGTTTTCATTATATAACTTATGTAAACAAAGATGGCCGCTGGCAGCCATGTTTAACGTCGAATCAAACTATTTTCGACAAGGACCAACATCATGTCATGCTGATCATTTTAGAAAAAGTCCCATATCAATATCTCTTATAGTTTTCAAGAAGTAGCCGCTACAAACTTATTTTTTAAAAATCTATTTTTAGCCGTGGTGGCCATCTTGAATTTCCGGCAGACCTGAAATTTTGCTAGGATCAATTAGACATCAAGAGCAACATTCCTGTGAAGTTTCATGAAAATCCGTAGTTTCAGAGGAGTAGTCGCTACAAGTTTTTATTATATAACTCTATGGAAACAAAGATGGCCGCTGGCAGCCATGTTTAACGTCGAATCAAAAAGATTTTCGACAAGGACCAACATCATGTCATGCTGATCATTTTAGAAAAAGTCCCATAGCAATTTCCCTTAGAGCTTTCAAGTAGTCGCTACAAACTTGTTTTTTAAAAACCTATTTTTAGATTTGGCCGCCATCTTGGATTTCACATCTACATGAATTTTTGCTAGGATTAACTAGACTTCATGGGCAACATTTCTGTAAAGTTTCATGAAAATCCATTCAGTAGTTTCAGAGGAGTAGTCGCTACAAAAAAAAGTTTACGGACGACGGACGACGCACCACGGCATAAGCTCTGCTAATCTCTGATCAGTAGAGCTAAAAACTAGTAAATATTAATTCGGGCTAGTAAAAATCTTATCTAGTCGGGCTTTTGAAATATGTAATAGTCCAAATGATTATATAATAATTCGGGATTGTGAACAAAAATCCTAATTTCGTTGACTGATAAGGCCAGAGAAAATTAATTTGTAGATTCTCATCCCCGTCCACCCCAAAAAAACAATATTTTTTTTAATTGGTTTGAACAAAAAACGGTATCGAGAATCCCATAAAAACAAACACAAACAGTGATGATTATTACGCATCACAAATTTTGCATTCAAATGTACCAATTTCGAGTCACGAATTCAATAAACTGATACAATTTCCTGTGGTTGATCAAATTGTGAAATTGTTCAAGCATTGTCATGTTGAAAAAGTGGATTTTTTTTATCTTAAGTTTAATATAGGAAAATGAGTGTAGGAATACAATATTTTGGCATATTTAGATGGTGCATAATCATTCATTCACGTGAAAAGTTCTTAACTCCTCGCCCCGGCCCCCTAATTGTCTCGCCTCACATGGAGGACAGGGGGAGGGTAATTGTTTTCATATTATCTTCTATTATTTGGATATCAATTTTTTTTAATTTGAATGAATGAATGGTGTTTAACGGCACGCCGACACATAAAAAGGTCATATTGTGCGCAAAAATTGACGAAAAAATAAGAAATAAGTATTAGGCCAAATAAAATTATACTTGAGTTTACTGTAACCCGACCGACTCGCTGAAAACACCCCCGACTCCTTTTTTTTTTATTGAAAAAAAATAAATTAAAAAACAACAATTTTTTTTTATTATTATTTTTTTTAATAATTATGTTCACGCTATCACGGCCGACTCATGTGCTCATTGTCCTGCTGTTGGAACTGACACTCTTCCGGACTTGCGAAAAATAAATTAAACTGTTTTACCCCTTTGCAATAATTGCAAGTGATTGGGAAAAGAGCCAGTTGTTGCCATGCCTTTTGGGAAACAATAACACATACACAATTTCATATTGTTATCTATTGTAGTTTTTAAAATACCACATTTTCCCATTCATCAAAGCTCATCGCCACCTTAAATTAACTTCGCCAAAAAATAAAATAAAATGCCTACCTACCCAATTTTTTTCAGCAATGTTACAGTAAACACAGGTATAATTTTATTTGGCCTTATTTAAAAATTAATGTAAATATATAAAGATAAAACTATTAAAAAATAAGGGATGATAAGGTGTAATATAAACTATGTATGTAAATCAATAAATGCCCGTCAACGGGTATATAAACAAGTATATATATATATATATATATATATATATATATATATATAAGAACACATTATAATGATTTATATAGTCCGATCTCTTTTAGGAAATCTAAAACAAGACTAAAATCTACAGTATCAAATAAATCTTTCATAGTATTAACATTGTAGTACCTTTGACGCATAGGATCAAAGTCTACACATTCCAATAAGATGTATTCGACCGTTAAAGGGGCAAAATTGTGTCTTATCAATTACACCAGCAATACAGGCTGTCAGTTACAGCACATGTAAACAACTCGCTCTGCAGACGACACAAAAACGTATTTACAAATCAGCTAGTAGTAACATGAGTAATGTTTATCAATCCAATGATTCCAAAATATATATATTTCAGGGTTACGGAAATACGGTTGCCCGACGCCCCGGGCAAGTGGATTTTGGGTGCGGGCAAGTGACCTTCGCAGATCTGGTTGCCCGCCACTTGCCCGACGGACATTTCCATTCCAGAACAAATCAAGTGACAAACTAGCCATATCAGAATTTCATTTTGATAACTGAATAAAACTTGCCGCTGTTTTTCGCCGCTAGCGATTGTTAATAAGATCGAACAACTTTCGGTACACATCAACAATCTCGCCCCAGGCAGCTTAATTTGTGGCATTATTTCAACAAACAACCTAATTAACCCACACGCGCATTTCACACTGTTTGAAAACAACAATCCTGACACGACCGTCAGACGTGTGTCCATCGGCTAATGAAATCGCGGCAATTATGTCCGTGACCTTCCAACCATAAATTCTGAAATCTCTGAACGTCATTTGGACCTTCCACCAATCAAATCAGAAAACTCTTTCTTAATTTGCAAATTTAATGTGTCAAAATAATGATTGACATACCCACGTGACGTTATGTTTTTGTTTAGATAATTTTGCCGAAGATTTTTTCGTAACGAAAATACATTTCTTTTACTCGAAGCACTCGTTTACCAATGCGCTTTTATGAGGTATTTGGTGTATTTCATTGATATAATCTGTAATTAAACGTATATGGAAGTGCATTCTACACAAATAAGTTGCATAACTTAGCGATATGCGCATGTCATGGATTTTCGCGATTTCAGAACCAATCACGGAACTTTTTCTCAAGTTCTGAACGTTCGCTTTTGATAAACAAGGTTACTGCTACTACTTCTTAAACAATTCCTAGGGAACCCCTATTCATGCTTCTTGCTTTCATATAATTCCCTTTAGTTAAAATACAAAGCCGTAGGAACGTTACCATAGTTGTAGAAATTGGGGGCCAAGTGAATATTTTTAATAACGTTTTTGTCTTGTTTCTTTGCTTGTCGCACATTTAAATGAATACAATAGCTTCTTTTTTTCTGTCAACTGGTTAATTGTACACACTGTGACATTAAAAGTTCCATACACTAGCTGCCAAGCATTTTTTTTGGATGGTCATCAAAAACAAGAGGCCCAAGAGGGCCTGTGGACGCTCTACTGGCTAAAACAGCTCTTATAGATTTAGATAGATATAGCTAGATATAGCTCTCTTCTCCTATAGATTTAACAAAGAAAAATACAATATAGCATTTTCCAACAAATCAAGGGCCATAACTCTGTTATTACTAACAAGATCTAGCTAGTTTTCGAAATTGTCCAAGATTTCATTGATATACCGCGCTTGGCACAACTAGACATCATACTGAAGCTTCCTGCCAAATTTCGTAGAAATCCAACAAGCCGTTTAAGGAGTAGCGCCGACAAGAAATTTAAAATAAAAATGTCAAAGGGCCATAACTCCGTCAAAAATCAGCGAACTGGAACAAAAGCGTGATATGCACAACTAGACATCTTACACTTCCTGCCAAGTTTTGTCGAAATTCAACAAGGCATTTAGGATGAGTAGCGCCTACAAGAAATTTTAAAGTAAGTGTCGAGTAATTAAAAAGATAATGAAAATATTTATAAAAAAAAAAAAATCAAATCAAAAAAAAAAAAAAATTAAAAAAAAAAAAAAAAATTAAAAAAATTAAAAAAAAAAAAAAAATGGAAATTGAAAAAAAAAAAAAAAAAAATCAAATTAAAAAAAAAAAAAAAAAAAAAAACAGCTTTTTCCTATACAAGCCTAAGTAAAACTCACCCCCAGGGTGGGGCCAAATAAGACCAATAGGTCACCATTTGAACAAACTTGGTAGAAGACCATAAGCTTATAGCAAATGCAAAATATTAAACCTCTGGCTCTTGCAGTTTCAGAGAAGAGGATTTTTTTAAGTTTTTCCCTATACATGTCTATGTAAAACATGTGACCCTTGAGGCGGGGTCAAATGTGACCCGAGGGTCACAATTTGAACAAACTTGGTAAAGGACCATAAGCTTATAATATAGCAAATGCAAGATATTAAACCTTAAGCTGTTGCAGTTCCAGAGAAGATTTTTTTCAGTTTTTCCCTATGCAAGCATTTATGTAAAACTGTGATCCCTGGGCGGGGCAAGATGTGACACCAGGGTCACCATTTGAACAAACTTGGTAAAGGACCATAAGCTTATAATAAATGTTTAATATCAAACCTCTGGCTCTTTTAGTTTCCGAGAAGAAGATTTTTAAAAAAAAAAAGATCCTATATAAGTCTATGTAAAACTGTGACCCTTGGGGCGGGGACAAATTTGACCCCAGGGTCAGCATTTGAACAAACTTAGTAGAGGACCATAAGCTGATGCTACATGTAATACATGAGAGCTCTGTGCCATGTGGTTCCAGAAAAGAAGATTTTTTTTCATTTTTGCCTATACAAGCCTATGTAAAACTGTGACCCCCGGGTGTGGCCAAATGTGACCCCTGGGTCACCATTTGAACAAACTTGGTAGAGGACCACAAGCTTATAGCAAATGCAAAATATTAAACCTATGGCTCTTGCAGTTTCAGAGAAGAAGATTTTTTAAGTTTTTCCCTATACATGTCTATGTAAAACATGTGACCCTTGGGGCGGGGCCAAATGTGACCCGAGGGTCACCATTTGAACAAACTTAGCAGAGGACCATAAGCTGATGCTACATGTAATACATGAGAGCTCTGCGCCTTGTGGTTTCAAAGAAGAAGATTTTTTAAAGTTTTTTCCTATATGTCTATATGAAAAACATGCAAAACCTCAATATACAAACTTTGGACCCCCGGGGCACGGGCATTTTTGACCCCGGGGACTTTATTTGAACAAACTTGATAGTCTAGGCGTTGGCGATCATTTTAAAAGAAAAACTGTTGAAATCTGTCCAGAGGTTCTGGAGAAGATTTTTTAAGGTTTCGACCATATATGGTAATGGCAGCCATCTTGGATGTAGCGCCAGGGGTTTTTTTCTGGAAAAGGGGAAGGGGCCTGGGGCCTTTGAGATGGGGAAATTTTCCGCTGGCCGCCGGCGTTTTAGTGAAAAAGGGGAAACAAATTGTAAACAAGTTTAAAGTGCATGATTAACTTTTAATATGGCAAATTCAATTGAATTTGCTATCATACATCTTATGATTATAAGGCCATCACTCTATGTTTAACGTTTTTGAATTCCTCCACCAGATTGTCATAATCTTGATCACTTAAACTACCACTGAAGTCACTGATACGCATTAATGCGTCTAAGGTGTCCTGGGACATGCTTCTTAATTCAGTGGCGATGTCGTTCATCAATTTTGCGCGTATTTTTTGCGTCCGTTTTTCTTGTTGAATTGCTTCCAGTTATGAGACATTTTTCCGTGACACGCTGGTAAACAAAAGAACGGAATACGGGATGTCGTAAAAGAAATCTCGTAAAGGGAGATCACTGATTTGCGCAGTGCTCTACCTCGATGAGGTTTATTTTACGACATACCGTATTCCGTTCTTTTGTTTACCAGCGTGACTTACTTCCCCTGACAATAGATGACAGCTTTTCGGCAATAATAAAAAACGATGGCCGATTTTCGCATTTCGGCAATTCTTCGGAGGGGAATTTATATTTTTAGGGGAAAAACTATACTTATTTTCCAAGGGGAAGGGGCCGTTAAGCGGCCTCTTCTATAGAAGGAAAAAAAAACCTGAGCGCTGACCTAATTTTAACAAATCTAAAAAGCATTCATCTAAGGATCATCCATGTGAAGTTTGGTCAAAATTAGCCAAGCGGTTTCTGAGGAGAAGTCGTTTGAAGAAAAGTTAACCGACGGACGACGGAAGACGGACAGGACAACACACCATCCCATAAGCTCTGCTGGCCCTTGGCCAGTAGAGCTAATGATGGGGTTGTGTGTGTGGTGATTGGTGGGGTGGGAGGGCGGAATAAAATGAGGTTGTATACTGTCTTATCATTTTATGATTTAAGTAACACAAAGATGTAATAGAAACAAAAGAAGAAAATGCAACCATTTGATTGTTTTATATGAATAAATACAATGTATTAACTAATTCATAAAATACATTCTCCCTTTCTAACAAAGTATAATGGTCCAAATTATGTGGCGGTCCGTTTAACATGAATAATGTTCCGCGCCAATTTTTGGGGCAACTAAGTGTCAGGGCTCGAACTTAACGCTCGAATACTCGCGAAATGCGAGCGGACTTTGGAAAATGCGAGCTGAAATTTTAGGTACACGAAAAAAAATGCGAGTGCATATTTTCGTATATCCATTTTAAAAATGATAGTAAAATGCACAAACACATGCAGCAAGTCGGAACTCCATAATCCTACAGGTAAATAACACTTTCATTTTCTTTCTGTCTGTTCGTCTCTCGGCTATTTATATCTTTGGGAAAGCCTGCGCTGTGCGGCTGCGCAGTAGTATGTAGCCTCGGTCCCGGCTTCTTTCTGTCTGTTCGTCTCTCGGCTATTTATATCTTCGGGAAAGCCTGCGCTGTGCGGCTGCGCAGTAGCATGTAGCTTCGGTCCCGGCTTCATACATACGAATTGTATATACCAGTCAGTGCAAACGAGAACCAGATTATTGTCGTCAGGGAAGCTGAGTGTTGATAAAATGTCGAAAAAAATCAGTGATTTTTTTAATAAACCAAGCTGCTCTACGAGTAAGCGAAAGGCAGATGAGGCTTTACAGTCTGAGGTAGAGCAGTCTGACAACGTGACTGAGTCAGAAGCAAAATCGGCGAAGTCGGCAGGTGAAGAAAAGTCTGATCAAAACCTAAAGACAAAACTATACAAATCAACTGCATCGCTAAAAACAGTAACAAAATGGCAAAAAGAATTAAACATTACACTTGGCCATAGAATTGAACAAGACAGTGTCGTTGAAATATGGTGCACTGTATGTCGAGAATTCGCCGTAGATCGTACATCATCGTTAAGATATGGTAAAATTTCATTAAGAAAATTAGATGAATGCATGCCTTAGCCCTATATATTTATTTACGATCTTTTGAATGGTTCATTGTTTTTTCTCAAATGTTGAAATTTTATCAGCTACATGTGTGTAGATCTAAATACTTCAGCAGAAATGATGAATTTTAACAGTCAAACAGCAATCTACTCATTATTCCTCTGTTAACAGTTATTAGGTCTATGTCTACTATCAAATTAAATTATTTTGTGCTTATTTCTAATGTTGACTAGATCTAAGACTATTAGATGATATTTCAATTAATAATTGCTCTACATACATTTGAAAAACAAATAAAAAAAATAATAAAAAAGGTGAAACAGTTTGGACCCTGATCAAATGACAGAAATTCCAAATTATTTTCAAACTTTGTATTTTAAATTTGAAATATATTCTTGCTTAGTTTAACCATTTATCTCATAGAAACGCCTTTTGAATTTCATGCATTGAATTTGATAGTCCCTTAGAAGGGCAGATTAAATTGAAAACTTTTCTTGGCATTTTCAAGTTTCTAATGCTTTCTTCTCATTCCTAAGATACTGATGAGAAGCAAACAGCATGAAACCTAAACAGCCTGCGAGTTACTCGCAGGTTGTTTTGGTTTTATACTGGTTGCCTAGGCCATTTCCCTGAAGGCTCTATGTGGTAAATGTATTTATACAAACAAGTTGAACTTTTTCTTTCAGTTTGTGACCGGATGTTTCCATGTTAAAAAAGAATCCGTAGGATACCACAGGTCATCAGTTTGTCACGAGCGGGCTCTGGGTATCAAGTCTGCCAGAGAAAAAGCAGCACAAAACAGGCCATCGCCCCTTGAAGAGGGATTCCAAAAAATGGATGAAAACACATTGATCAAAATGGACAAGATTTTTAGAACAGCATATTATGTAGCCAAGGCAGAAAGGCCCTTCACAGATTTTGCTGGTTTGCTTGAGTTGCAGACTTTGAATGGTTTGTCTTTGGGAGAAACGCATCAAAATGACAAAGCAGCAGCAGAATTCATCAGTCAGATATCAGGCAGTATATTTGATGAGTTGAAGAGTTGTTTGCACAAATCTGAATTCATCAGTGTGTATAGTGATGGATCCACTGACAGGTCAGAAAAAGAAAAAGAATCGATCATGGTTAGGGTGCTAGACGATTATTACCCAAAGGTTAAGTTTCTAAAATTAGAGGAGCCCGAGAACACAAAAGCAGAGGGTATTTTAGCAGCCATAGACAAGGCATTTGCTGATTATGACATGCGTGAGTATAAACAGAAGATGGTAGGCTTTTGCTCTGATGGAGCCAGCGTAATGATGGGGAAAAGGAAAGGTGTAATCAAATTACTTAAAGATGCTGGCCAGGCAGATTGGATTATTCCTGTTCACTGCTTTGCCCATAGGCTTGAATTGGCCGTAAAAGACTGCTTCAAGGGAACATACATGGATACTGTGACTGATGTACTGACATCAATCTATTACTTTTACAAAGGATCTGCTAAGAGGAACAGAGAAGCAGAGGAGATAGCTGCAATACTTGAGGAAATGTTCCTTAAACCTGAGAAAGCGAACGGCACTAGATGGGTGGATCACAAGTTGAGAGCCGCATCAAAGATGGTTAAAAGTTGGAAGACAATCATCATTCAACTGATGAACTACAGTGAAGACAATAGCAACAGAGCTGAAGACAGACAAAAGGTTAAAGGCATACTCAGAAAGGTGATGCAGTACAAGTTTGTTTGGTTCTTGCATTTCCTGAAGGACATTTTGAATGAAGTTTCAAAAATATCACTGTTATTCCAGAGAGAAGACCTCATTGTGTCAAGTGCTGTCACAAAACTACAAAGTGCAAATGTTAACCTAAGGGCCATGTTTGACAACAAAGGTGAATACCTGAGATTATTCGAGAATGAACTGCAGGGTAACCAGTACAAAGAGCACACACTTCTCAACTGTCCAGTCCCTCCAGATAATGTGTTCCAAAGCAATGAGAATGAGCGACAGCGAACTGTACAAGCAGTGATTGATTGTATCCAATCTAGATTTGAAAGTGGACATGAAGACGAGCTTTTTGTCTCATGCCATGCATTTGACTACAAAAACTGGCCAGACACACCTGAAGCTCTTCTGCAATATGGGCATGATGAAGTGAATATACTGCACAGACATTTCACAGTGGTGCTAAACCATGCAGGCTGTGATCTTGAGAAGGCTCACTCTGAATTCAATGACATGAAAGTGTACATATCAAGAAACCGTCACTTCAAAACAGTACATCCCCTAGCAACATGGCAGAGAGTCAGCCAGGAGGACGCTGACAGAGGGGATTATGCTAACATCCTGAAGATCATCCACCTGACCAACATGTTTCCTCTGAGCAATGCCTCATGTGAGAGGTCATTTTCAACTATGAAAAGGATCAAATCTGACTGGAGATGTGGTCTGAACCCAAACACACTGGATCAGCTTCTCAGAATTGCTCTGATGGGTCCCAAACTGAATGAATTCAATCCAAAACTAGCAGTCAGGAGGTGGTGGCTGTCTGGCCAAAGACAGAAAAGGCCCAACACCTTGCCACTTGGTCCAAGGCACTCACTGAGTCAGTGAATACTAAATAGTGACTGTGTCCTAGTTGGCTGCAAATCAAGTGTACATTTCACAAATCAGACTGTGTAACAGTAAAATACCTGAATAAAACTGTTCTTTCAACACTTAGTACTCTAAATGACTCTTTCAGCTTACATTTTTTGTTACTTTTAAACAAACTTTCAGGTATATGAGATAATTGATAGTTAATCATTCAGATGACAATTTTATTATATTTATATTTCCTTAATACAGACAGACACTGCAGCCCCTTACTATAAAGTTCTCATATCAGCTTTCTGGTGTAGAGTAGTATAGTACTACTGAACAGATTATAGCTAAACTTTATAAAGTGTTGATCTTGTTTAACATGTAATGATTACTACAAACACAAAAGACAAACACAAACTGTCTTTCAAGAAATTTTATTTGAATGATTGTTTGAAATAAAAGTAATAGTTCAAGAGGAATTGTAGTCAATTCAATCATTATAATTTCCATTCTATAATATAGTTACTTACCAAATTAACATAATATAACCTTAATTTGTATTAATTGTAACTGAACAAAACTGCCAGTGAAAGATTGGTTTTGCCAGTAGAAAATATGGTCACTAATTTAAGTTCGAGCCCTGAAGTGTTCTTAAATTTGGGGCAAGTGACATTATGGGCAGGGCAAGTGACTTTTGAAAATCCACTTGCCCTGGGCAAGTGGATTTTCAAAATATTTCCAGAACCCTGTTTTTATTGGAACTGTGACAGTTTTATTTCATTATTATCCACGTTTTACAATATATTTACTCTTTTATCTTCATCTAATTTCCACTGGACTATTTATCACATACAATGAAAATTTGGCCAAAGTAAATGTAAGCTGGTGACTCAAACAGAAATGCCAGCAAATATTTCATGAGGTTGACATAATTTATCAGTATTAAATGAAACTTAATTGCCAATTATAGCTGGTATGGAGAATCAGCATAGTGTACACTGCAGTTTACAAGACCTGTGTATAATTTGGATATTTTATAAAGATGACATTGTGATCATTGTGTTGGGGATATTAAACAATTCAAAAATAAAGGAAAACTGTACAAATTATTGTTAAGCATGGCCGGGCATGATGGAGATAATAAGGTAAGGAATTACATAGTATATAGTATGACTAAGGAATATATATCACTGAGCCTGAGAAGGGAATGTTTATTTTCACGGGAGGGATATAGAAGGGCTTGGTGAGTTTTCTGATTTGTAGAGATGATTTGTTATCAGGAACACATAAATAGTCACCTTATACAAATGCCCCATCTCAGAGCACTGCTACAGAGGTTCACACACAATATAAGTACTGCTATCACTCAGTGTCGTCTGCTGTAAACACTACCACGTGTATTTGTATACACTTCTCAGTTCATGACCCCACAGGCTCCTCCCCTATATTTTCAAATTTCTGTCAGTTGGGTTTAAAAAAATATTGAAACTAAGAATAAGAAATACTTTTTCACAATTATGTTTTTACCAATACATTTGTTTAATATCAGTTTACTTCTGTGCCAAATATTAACAATTTTTATGAGGTGGATTTTGAAAAAGGACTCCCTGATCTAACCCTGTATACATTTATATGAAAAACCTGCCCAGCTCCATCTGGTGGCTTTTATATGGCAGTTGCCCCTTTAACGGTGCAAAGCAGGGTATACATTCTGGTAATTGTTCACCTTGTAATAAATATGAATGAGTACAACTTCCTCTCGACGAATGGGACTACTAGAAGAACGCCATTCTCCGAGCAACGGTTTAATTGAATGGAGTTTATTGTTAACTGACACATCACAAGCGGTTTGCCAAGAGTTACTAATATATGTGTTTATAAAACTTTTAAAATCAGTATAAGGTAATTTGGTATTCATAATTTTGATAGAGCATCATCAAAAAAACTGACCAATCAGTGACCAGAAATAAGACATAACCAATACATTCTGGTAGGTGATAAACTCGGTCTTTATCCTTGATGTTCAACCAAGTTAACTGTTAAAATTAAGGTATCTACAGTGTGATTCTTTTAAAACCCTGCCTATTTCTTGCACATTTATGCAAAATGATGCAATATAGGTATATTTTAAAATCAAAATCTTGAAAATTATCATTTTTTTACTCTGCCAAAGATTTTTATTTTACTATAGAACCTAAGGATAAAAACCGAGCAATACAAATTTTATCACCTACTGAAAATAGAATAAAATATCAACATCTCTGTAATGCAAAGTTATGAATTAGATATATGTAAATCTAATGCTGCCTTAGCAGCACTATCAGCTCTATCATTACCACGTATTCCTACATGGCTTGGAAGCCAGCAGAAAATAATAGCATTATCAATTATAAGAGAATTGAACTTTTCTAAAAGTTGAAGCACAACTGGGTTATCATGTTTCATATTACCCAGTGCTTGAAGAGATGAAAGGGAATCAGAAAATATTACAAAATGGTCATCATCAGATTCCTGAATATAATATAAGGCAAGTTCAATTGCCTTAAGTTCAGCTGAAAAGATAGAGGCCTTGTCAGGCAGGCGGCTCTTTATGCTGTGTTTGTGAATAACAGCTGCTGCAGCTACCTTATCTCCATCTTTAGAGCCATCTGTGTATATATGTTGAAAGTTACTGTATTTGGATTCAATTTCATTAAATTTTCTTTGAAAGACAGTAGGGTCTGTACTAGATTTGTTATATTACAAAGATCAAAAATAATTGTTGGGGTTTCCAAGTCAACGGTGGAATTTGTGGTACTTTGTACTTGGCAATCAAATTTAGGTCGATTTCAGTGTCTCTTAATTTTGGTTTAATATGAAGACCAAATGGTCGAATGGCCTTCGGTTTTCGATCAAAAAGAGGTTCACAACTAGGATTAAAAACATTATCGAAAGTTGGTTTTTAATTTGAACACAATCATTTACATATAAAACAATTTAAATTAATTTCAGATACACAGAATGTAGAAATATCAATAAAAGAAAAACTGAAACGAGGCCACAATAAAAATTGCCAGATATCCCCTCCCTCCACGAGTTCGACCACAAATCCCTTTAAAATTACAGCAAATTTTCGATTAAAACCGATACAAATATTAAAATGTCACACCCTGCCCCAAATTTTACTATAATTTGTATGAGATTTTAACAATAATTTTATATTGGGCTGAGTTTCTATACCTGCCTTCCCATCCCCCACATTGTTTTCTGATGGTATATACTGGCTATATAATTTATTATTCTCTGAAAAATTTAATAGTCCCAGACAGCTCATGTTTTAAAATACCATTAGAAAGACGAATCATATCTCTTTCAGAAGATATCATTATTTTTCCTGCATCTTGATTAATATCCACAGTCACCGAGTTAAGAAGCCAACCATCAACTTCGCAAGGTGCGATCGTTTATTGACGGAGCTGGAGTGTAAGCTTAGATCAATAAAAACTACTTCGTCGATAATTGAATTTTACAAATTCGATATCGTTCTACTTTGAGGTAAACTTTCTACTTTGAGGAAAACTAATTAATTTGAGGAAAAACGGCCGTTTGAATGCTTTTTGTCTGAAAACATTTATAAAAAAATAAATTTACAACGGTGACACATGTCCCTCGCTAACATGAGCCGGACCCCTATGCCTTTACAAGCAGGTTTTAATGGCAGCAAGTTTTATTGCCCACGGCTATTAGAACAAGTTATTCATATCTACATAACACAATGCAAAATGCAATGGGCGTGTTAAGACCTACACTAGATTTTTTTTTTAAATTTCGATTCAAGATGGCGGCAATTTGCCGGCATGCCGGAAGAAAAAACAAATGAAATAATACGTTAGCGATAACACATGGAAAAAGTCATAAGCCTACCGTCATTTCAATTCTGCCAGCAGGTCTATCACCAATGGTCATATCGAAGAAACATATGATACCCATTTTGTCTTTCTAGTTGTTGTAAAAATATAAATGCCTAAGTTGTCGTCTATTTCCTGCCGGTATCTGCCGTGACTATGCGGTAAAGGACGCGCCAGAATATCGACCTTCACCGCCTTAATCTGGTCCCCTGTAAGATTCCCGCTTTATCAGCATGTCGTTAATAACAGCAGAGGACCAGATAACCTTCACCTTTCGGGATAAAAAATTCCATTCGCAATATCTCGTAAACGTCTTTGTGTCCGACAGGTGTCACTGCGCGATCGTCAGCAATCTCTACCCACAGTACACTCGTTCCTCATCCGATTGTTGGCAGAGTGAGCAGCTAAAAATAGATCAGCGCAAATCCGATATTCTAAAAATAGACGCTCCCTTAGAAATTCTTTTTGAAGGTCAAGATTATACAACCATTAACGTCTCACACCACAATTAATTTTCCATAGGGTCCCATTGTAATGTTTTTGTTCGTGGCATAGAGATAAAAAAGATTTTGCAACATGTATTTATGCTTAAATTCTTCATTGATCCAATATCTGCATGCTATTAACTTTTAACGAATATTTACCAGATTGAACTTTTTTTAATTTCATGTTTGTGTCACACCTATCAAAATTGAGACAAAAATACAACTCCGTGGAGATTAGACCCATGATGTGTAAAATGAGGCAGAATTAGCTAGAAATCTTATATCAACATGCATTTTTCTGGGATCTCTTCCTAAAATGCTGTAGATTTAGAACCTGGTAAAGATAAATCAGTGTATCCTGTAAAATGTAGGAAAGCGAACTTGTTTTTTTTATCTACCTCCTTCATCTGTACGGCAGGAGTATTCAAGGGAGATAATAGTGGTGTGAGTCCTTTAGGCGACATTTTTTTTTCTCTTGGTTTACGGGTCCGACCGACCCCAATTTTCGAGAGATTGGAACAAAAATAAAAATTTGAACATCTGTGTTTTTTTTCACTGCCTGCCGCATTTCAACGCCAGATGAAGAAAAAAATAATTAAAATTTTGAATTGGTGAAACAATTTTCTAGTAAACAATAATACCAGGTCAAACAACAGCATATATCTATCAAAATATCGAAATTTCGAACGCAAACGACGCGCCATCACTATCCGCCATTTCCTTGTATGAGGAACATAGAGTAGTCTCCGTTCACCAAGGTAACTTGATTTCAACACATTCGGGCACTCCATCCGTGCGTGAAGGTTACATTGCACCTTTGATTTTCCTTCTTTGTTTTATATAGGACGAATGTATATCAAGAGATAAAAAATGCGCATTTATCTCCGTAGAAAATTTTAAAACACATATCAATCAAACAATCGAGCGTCCGCCAATATAAAAATGCAATAAAAACAGGGGGTCATGTATCATGTAAGAACAAGCCAGTCTGTTGAATGACGTCACGTTCTATTTTGACACGTCACAGATAGATTTACCCCATTTCTACTTTCGCTTTACTGTCTATGTCAATTATAATTAAATATCTCAAACAAACACTAATCAATGTTCACAATACATCATTTGGCTGAATTATATGTAATAATAACAAAAAGCAATCAAAAGTATGCATTTTGTATCACTAGTAAGGCAGGGAAACGTTTTTTATTAGGCACTATTTGACTATACACCACGGAAGCACAAACGCAATGGTGCAATGTAACCTGAATACAGAAATTTCATCATTGGGAATATTAAAGGAATATTCAACGATTTAAATACATGTTGTGTTGTATAAACTTACGGTTTTATATGAGAAACATGGTCACCATGTTTGAAATTTGTACTTAGAAACAGATTTTTTTTCCCCCTTCCGATCGAGCGTAAAAAAAATAAGAAAAAATCCGTAAACCAAAAAAAAAAAAATCGTGGCCTTAGAAGTTTAATCAATATCTGGCTGGCTTTAGACCTGACCATAGAACTGCGGACCATATTTTTGCTATAAAACTATAATAAATAAGTACTTGTATAACAAGAAAAAGCCAATTTACTGCTGCTTTGTTGATTTCACCAAGGCATATGAGAGGCACTATTCTACAAAATCTCTCAAACAGGGATCGGTGGTAAATTTTTCAATCTTCTAACTCACATGTACACACACACACAATTTAGAATTAAACTAATATCATCAATGGGTATCAAAACAGAAGCAAAGAGAGGAGTGAAACAGGACGATAGCTTAAGCCCACTACTCTTTAATATTTACATAAATGATATTACGGATACTTTTGATTTTAGAAACAATGTAATAGAAATAGTTGACACATTCCAATATCTTGGCATCACATTACACTACACAGGAGTTTTCAAACAAGCTGCAGAACAATTACAGCTGAAAGCAAGCAAAGACTCATTCGCTTTAAGAAGCAAACTTAAAGGACTAAAAGATTTACCTGTCAAAATGCAGCTCAAACTTTTTGACTACATGATTGTACCAAAACTTACTTATGGCAGTATATTTCTTTTCGAGAAATTACATATGTTAAGTATTGTAAATACATTCTTGGTGTACATAGCAAAACTACAAATATTGCTTGTCGGGCAGAGCTTGGCAGATACCCTATGCTCATAGTCATACTTAAAAACATGTTTAATTACTACAATAGACTTAAACAACTCCCTTCGAATAGAATTTTACTAAAAAATGCTTATGTAGCAGATCAAAGTAACTTTACAACATCCTGTAAATCTTGGTGCGGTACTCTCCTCAAATTACAACCAGGTATAAATTATATCTTAGACTCTGATAGTTTGGTTTTCGAATACAATATCAACGATTATTTTCAAAACATATTGATAGAAAGAAAGGAAAAACTTAAGCATGTTACGGATACGAAATTAACATTATCCTGTAATCTATACGAGAGGTGTTCAACTTATAAATGAACACTTTTGTTTAAGATGGGTTTTTTCAGCGGAAGTGATTGTCATGAAAATTACGTGATTTAATGATGTGAAACTGTCATTTAGAACGTATGCATTTAAAAATAATATCCAATTTCACGCGGTTCTTTTTAACTTACATTTTGAATAAGGTGTACACCATTTTCTAATTTTAAACCTATATGTTGCTGTTGCCGTGGAGTTTTACCTTAAACGAAATAATTGCACTAAATGCATATCATAATTGTTTAAACCTACGTTTCAAATTTAAATATGATCGTATGTTTTATTTTAAGACAAAAATATAGATGCTGAATGAAAATCTCAACTTTTTATCGCAATATTAAAACATTGACAGATAATAGGAAAATTTGCTCTTATGTTAATGATAATTTTATAAATTAATCAAAATAACTATTTTAATCATATTTTGTGATATAAAACATGAACTGTTATTTTTGATATATATCATATATGTATATCATATACCTTATAAAGATATCTTTGGTAAAAAAATATATGATTTTTATCATTATTTGCAAATGTGTCAGTTTTGTCCCTAAATGTTAAGTTATATATTTTTCTATCTTTCATTTTGAGAAACTTATGAAACTTGTTTTGTATAGCGGAGGAAGTCACAAAAATGCCTGCAGTTAATGTTTTGAACTAGAAGCTTTCGTAAATTTAGTCATTTTCATAGTTGAATTTCATATTTAATTTTCGCTAAAATCTTGAAAATCGACAAAAAAAAAATTTTTATGCATATTACGCTTTTCTACGTTCAGGCATGGACATATCGGATTACTATAACCTTTAACGATATTTTAAAAGCATTTGAGTTAAAATTTGTATTGCAGTTATTTTTATAATTGACGATTTTTGCTTCAAAATGTCATTCTCTACCCATTTTCAAAAATGCGGATGCAGCAACATTAGGAAGCACATAATAGTGCATGTCATAATGTTTCATATCGAAGGAATCTTTAGACTTGACATTACAATCAACATATTCGGCGAGAATTTCAAGATAGTTGATTACATACCCTATACTATAGCTTCATACAGGGAAGAAGACTCCCACTGTAATCGGGCCGATTATTACACAAATAATTAGGCAATCATCAGGTTTGAACTCGGGACCCCTTGCATGTGAAGCAGACGCTCAACTGATATTACCATAAAAGCTAGCTCTGGGACGAGACAGTAGTAACGCGCTTATCAACCTATCTATTTACATACCCCGCAACTGAGTCCTACTACATACCTCCAATCTTTTTATTTTTGATATTTCAAACCTTCAAATACCACACAACACATATTATAAACAACAACATATATAATGATCTATAGGCATCTGGGCATAACCTCATACAATGCCTATCCGGATTCTCCACCAATGTAATCGGACCGGAAAAACTAAACATACATATTTAGGTACTCAGAGTAGTATACAAATGAGGGGTATAGGCACAGTTTCCCCTCGCGGGGAACGAGAAAAACTAATGAAATATGCCAGGGGGGACTCAGGCGTAACTCTCATTCACACCACCAAGATCTAAATGTAAGTCACGCCTAAATCAACACCAACATATTTCAACAGTTTTCTCAAGCACCCCGCTCAGGGAAACTCGCCCTTTACCCCTCATTTGTATACTACTAATCAATCCGGTTTGCTATTTTAATAGCATAACATTTGCAACTCGTTAAGCAAAGTCAGACGGAACCAGGTAGTAGTCTTCATCATCGCACTGCATAGTTCAAGATATTATTTAGGAGAGCGCAATTTTATTTTATGTCTACTTTTGCCGTATCTACTTTCGGCGACGTTTTTCAATAACATTTGCAACTCATTAGGCAAAGTCAGACGGAACCGAGCAGTAGTCTTCATCATCGCTCTGCATATCATTTTTTACCATGGAGTATTTTATTTTCCTACACTTGTATTTCAGTTCAAGAAGCTCTTCTCTGTTTCCAGCTAGCTCACGTTCATAATTATCCATTGCAACCAGCAATCGTCTTTTTTTGGTGTCCATAAAATCATCACGGACTACCTCATATTCTACTTGGAGTTGCTTACCTCTCATCAATTCTCTTCTATATTTATCTTTTAAATGGTTAAGTTTTCTGCAAACCTTTTCTAATCTTTCTTGTTCCATTATATAATACTATATATAATTATTTTTAAACCCTTGAATGCTACTCAACTATTACAATTAACTGTATGCTAACGTATCTTGTCCGTTATCTAGTATGTACCGTTTATCATCATAAGCTGATAAACTTTTTTTTATTTATTGCATAGCTGCTTATGTTATGCTTTTGTGATCTAATAACTTTCATCTCATGGTGAGCTTCTGTTGCCGTAAACAAAATCTTTTTGTAATCGTCATGTGCTATCTGTTTTTTAACAACTCACTTTTTAACGCCCTTGCATTTCTTTGCACTAACCTCATTATCTAGCACATACGAATATAGTTTACTCAGCAAACCAACAAATTCAACAATAGGCATACCACACGTTTCATCTTTCATCTTGCCAATAACCTTTTTATTATCATTAAAATGAAACTGACTTTTGGATCATAATCACAGTTATCAAACAGTTCTTTATCCTTGTAAAAGTCTGCATAAACATCTTTTGTTTTTATTTCCTAACACAAGGAATCGGTATCAGTAAATAATAACTTAGCTTTTCTATCATATTTGTTTTTGATATAGTTGTAATGAAAATCATACATAAAATATTTTGACAAGTCTAAAATACACATGCCAACAAACATAACAAGGACGATTTAAAACTAATCGTTCTTTTATTCTGTTTATGGCAAATACATTTTCATAAAACATTTTACAAGAAATAAATGAAGGTCTTGCTGCATATTTTAAGAGAACCTCCTCGTCGTGAGTCAATTTAACATTAATTCTTTTTCTCAAATTTTCCATAGTTTTACCAAAAACTGAATAGTTCATCAGTTTGAAGAAACCCTTTTCAAAAGCATTTTTACCAGCTGTTCTCTTGGCAGTATTAAAATCTATGTATGTTTTCAACCACTTTGATTCGTCGAACTGCAGTATTCGATGTATTTTTGTTACCTTCAATCCAAGCTTTTTATACAATTCTAAGTTTCTAAAATGCACGACATACTTTTCTTTATTTTTCAACGTCGTGACAAGCTTATTAACATTACAATGTCCTAAATTAAACTTTTGTTTTAAATTTTTACAATAGTCTGACAACCACTCATCTTTGATATTTAAACTTTCCGGGGCGAGAGGATAATCATTATGCGAGTCATGCAGTTTCTCAGGATACGTGATATCGCACTCAACAATGTAATTTGATTTTCCTTTTTCAAACTTATCAACCCACTTGAAGTTGCCAGTAGGTAACGGTTGACACATGTCCCACCCGTACAAGTTATTAGCATCAATATATATTATGTAGTTGCTTTCTTTTTTCTTGTCATAGTTTTTCATATATTTATTGTTAGCCTGTGAATGTATCTGTTTGCAATATAACTCGTACCGCCTCTTAATCCTTTTTCCACAAACAAATATTGATCAATATCAGTTATTAAATCAAGTTGGATGCCAGTCATCTTGAGGCATGCATCCCAAGCTAAACCAGGACACTGAAGTAATGACAAGGATCTAATTTGTAATACTCAATGCACATTTTTTCAAAAACATCTGTCAGTAACAGCACATCAGTCTTAAGATACAGATCATGATATGCTCCCATATTTTTAATATTAAATGTTTTCCATATTGTTTTAGCATGATCATAATCTGCATCTGAAATGTGCTCATCATTTAATTGAGAATAAAAGCTATCTATGTCGGGTAACTTAGTATCCTTGAAGCGTTCAAAACTGATCATGTAATCATAAGGATAAACGCCTTTTCGTTTTATTAATTCTGGCTTGTCGCCAGAGTATTCCTGAGAGGTGTATTGAAACGAAGGGATGTTTTTTACTAAATTTTCTAATGATTGAGACATAAACTGACAACTGTCAATAAACACCAATTTTTGTCCTAACATAAAAGCCATGTACTTTTCCATGTTATTTGGTATAACATTTATGTTTCGTTTAAACTTCCCGATGTGCTGCATTATGAAGTGAGAGTCATATCCTCTCAAGTTATGAAACACAACAGGTATTTTTCTAGTCAACCTGAACTTAATATTACATGAGCGCTTCCTCTATACTTTCCAGTTATATGGCAATGATCTCTAACTTTTCTAACGGAGTTTTCATATGCTACTGTATGACTTGGGTCATCTTTTTTAAGAGTTATTGAAAAACCATTACCACAAATATGACATGATTTAGATTTTTGGAATTCAGCTTCTTCTTTCGGCGACATCACCAAATCTTTCTTAAAATGTGTATTCATAGTTTTCTTGCACCAATTTTCTTCTTCAATCATTTTTTTTAAAAACTTGTAAACAGCGTTTGGTCCTCTATACGTTACAACTGGTTTTGAATACTGGTCATCATAGCAACAAACAACCTTATAGCCAAAACCATTTTCTTTCCTTGCGTGCTGTTTGATTAAACATCAAACTGTTAAAATCTTTTATCGACACGTAATGATTTTTTTCTTCTTCGGTGATTAAAAGCATATCACATGTTTTTTCTGCTTTATTTTTTGATATGTACAAAGGGTATACTTGATTATCTTCATATCCAAATATGTTAAAACAAATGTTGTTTTGTTTTTCGATTTTTGGGATTTGTTTGATAGTAACAGGAAATGTAATTCCTTCATAATTTAGATCACCAATATGCTTTTTATACTTTGTTATTCTTTGGGGATTTGTTTCAACAGGGAATTTATAAGCCAAATGACACCATCTGAAGCATTCGTTATCTTTTTCATTTTTTATATTTATTAAACCTTTTTTGTGATGTTGCAGTTTTTTTGGTAATGCTAAATACGAGCTACCTCGCAAAGGCTTGTACTTTACTCGATTTATGTAATGTGCATCTAGTGATTCAATTGCCCAACCACTTCCCAATTGAATCCAATTTCCAATTCTATTTATAATTTCTTCATGTGCTTTGTCTAATGCTTCTGATATTTGATTTTTGTTTAATATTATTACAGCCTTTGAGGCAAAGTAAGCTGTATTGTATTCAAAATCAAAACCTCCTCTATCATCCGATACTTGTTTTTTAAAAGTAAGTTTTACATCAATGCTTAATTTAAACCCACCTGTTTTTCTTAGTTCTTGTTCAAGAAAGTTCACAACTCTTGATTGTGTTTTTTGTAGTTGTCTGAGCGGATCATTACTGACAACATTTACTTTAAAAACCTTGCTATACTGTTTTGGGGATGTTTCAATTTCTCGGATACTCGTTATATAATATTACATAAGATTATTTTTTTAAGCCCCTATTAATTAATTAATTAAATAACATTATTTTATTTAATATTTTAGCCCTCGCCGGCGTCCTCATCGGTGTCCTCATCGACGTCCTCACCGGTGTCCTCACCGGTATCCTCATCAGTAACCTCATAAATATGTTCACCGGTGTCCTCATTAGTAACCTCATCCAAGAGAGCATCTATTTCATTATCCAGGAGAATATCTAAGTATCTCCGAAAGCATTGTTCCTCGAGAACTCTATTATCTATCATCTGACTTATTTTTACATGATATTTGCAGTATCTATCGAAATCAACAGTTTCAAGATCACCTCCAGCTGCCAGTGAATATATTTTTATCCTGTATTTGCAATAGTTTATAAACTCGTCTTTATCAAAAACTTCTGCATCAATCATTTCTTTTAAACATTCGACAAACGTTTCAAAGTCTTCATGACATCCGATATCAATATTAATCATATGAGGTTTTTCTAGATTGCTGATTAGATTATCTCTGAACAACTCAACATTTTCAGACATTACTTTTAATTGTGTTTCATTAAAAATCTTAATTTCTTTTTCTGCTAGATCTGTGAGAAGCTTTACAGCATCATTGCACTCAGTCTCAGTTTTTATTGCCCAATCTGTTTTAAAAGCTGCAATATCATCTGACAATCGTTGCATGTGAACTATCTCAAACTCTTTGATAAGTTCATTTGTCTTGGTTAAAAGAGTCTGCTCGTAAGCAGCTACTTTCTCATAAACCTTTTGTTCCTCTTCAAAATGTTTTCTTTCTTCTTCCGCATAACTGTAAATACTCATATATTAAAGATTATATTAAATTAAAAAGTTTTTAGGAATGGTACTAAAATCTTTGATTTCCATAATTTTATTATCATCTGCTATCTTTGATATATATATCAATCGTCCACATGTTGTCAAATCTTTTCTCCAATTTTGGTTTTTCCAAAAGTCCAATCTTTTTTAAAAGCTGCAATATTTTTTTCCAAGTGTCTCATACAACTTTCCCTATGATTATCAATATCTTCTTTTGTTTTATCTGCGAGAGCCTTTTCAAGGGCAGCTACTCCAAATTGTATATTTTTTTCCTCATCAACGTGTTTACTTTCTTTTTCTGCATAACTTCCCATATACTATAGATTATATTATTTTAATCAACCATACATAATAATTTCAATTCCTTGCTTAAGTAAAACATCATAGTGGGCAATAAAAGAACTTCGTATAATTTTGGTTGGCAACTGGTTGCCTCTGAAATTTGTTTTTTTACAAAAAGCACGCAGTTTGTTTATATCTCCTTTTTTTATTTTATATGACAGTTTTAGTTGTTTTACCATTGTTATGATTCTTTCTGTCAAATCTTGAAAGTTTGAAAAAATTAAAAGGTCTGCATCAAATTTACGCGCATCTTCAAAATCAATAGTTTTTGCATGTTTCGTTTGATCTTTCTTAAAGTTTTTGATTTTCTTTTATATACGTTCCATTTATATACGTTCCATTTATATAAGGGGGGGGTGGCTGGGGGCGTCCGTGGCCGAGTGGTTAACGTCTCTGACTTGAAATCACTTGCCCCTCACCGCTGTAGGTTCGATCCCTCAGGGGCCTAGGAATCTTTATGTGAGGAAGCTATCCAGCTGGCTTACGGAACGTCGGTGGTTCTACCCAGGTGCCCGCCCGTGCACGAAAATTTCCCGGAGGGGCACCTGGGTTCTTCCTCCACCAATGGAAGCTGGAAAGTCGCCTATAAAATCCAATTCAATCAAAATCCATTTATATAATTACATAAGTTAATATTTCTTTAAGCCTATATTTAATTATATAAGGCTATATTATAATATAATGAATTGCAAATATTGTGAAAGAGTTTTAGATATTATTGATCCTCCCGGGGTGTGCATAGATTGCGTCTTATTTTACACAACTAATAAAAAGAAGCTTTGTAAATATTGTACCAGAGCCAAGCTGTGTTACAAGTGTACTTACGCATGTGTGAATTGTAATGATACTTGTGAAGTTTTCGATAACGAACGTATTTGCCTTAATTGTGGCACACACAACGGTTACAGTCTTATTGCAGGTTACAATTACAGTCGAAAGAAAACTATTTACCACAGAAAGTACCATTTGGATAAATACTTGGTAGAATATGATTTGTCTTCTACACATAGGCAACGATTTGAAGATTTGTTTTACAAAATTGTAAAGATTTTGGATAAAATAGAAGGTCGAAAAAAATCAATCAAATTAGGATATGGAAACAAGTTAGACAAGAATTACGGCTGAATGCCATGACCGTTTAACTTGAACAGATGCTCCGTAGGAGCAGGAGCATCTCTGCTGGCTTAATTTCCATTAAGCTTGAACATTTTCATATACATTTCCAGAGGTTCCGTGAAGTTATCATTCTTTTGAATCTCTAATATTTTATTAAAGACAATCCTCATCATTTTCTAGTCCTGTGGTTGTTTGGACATATGATAGAAGTTGTTTAAAACTTCTATGATGTGTTTTTAACAAAGTCTTTCTTTCTGCTATTCTTGTTTTGCTCGCTAAAACAGCAACTACTGGAGGAACTGCACCGACTGCAGTCACGAAAACAGGAATTGCTGGAACCAATGCCAATACGGCAGTACAACCAATTATCCCACTAACCATTTGAAATGTTGTGTTTATAATACCGCACAATTTATAACTGCGTCTGTAGGCAGCTACACGTCGTGTCAAATGATCAATTAATTCTTCTTTATTAGTAATTTGTGTCATGTATAATTACAGTTAGACAATAGTTTAATAATGATATTTAGAAAATAGTTGCTCATGTTCTTTGGATGATATTTTACCTTTTTTTAATAATTCATCGATTATGCTAATACCTTTATTTATTAACTGTGGACTATTATTTCCTGATTCGATACTTCCACATACTAACTCTAGATCATCCATCAAATCTTTGGGACTGTTGTAATATTCAACATCAACACAGCCTCCTAAAATCTTTTTAAACTTTGAAGAACCTTTATGAATTGGTAAACCAGATAATTCTGTTAGTTTCTTAAAAGCATTCTGAGACAGCTTTGAATACGTTTTTTTATTATTGTAACGCTTTGTTATCAAGTCTATAAAATCATCATCCACTTCCATATCCAGCACAATTGCTTCTCCTTGTTTGGCAATAAGTTTGTGATGACCAACAAGCTCGGGTAAATCAATTTTCAACATTCCATAGTAACCATCTTTGTCGACTTTGTAGGAATTTTTGTTTTGTTGTAATTCTTTTCCTGAAACGGTTTTTTCAGGTAAAATGAGTTTGCTTAACGAAATTAGATCAGTAATCCTACTTCTATAATCTACTAAAGCTTTTGACTCGTTTATTAGAGCTTGCCTATCTAGCTCATATGCTGCTTTTCTTGTTACATCTTTTTCTTTTTTTATCTGCTTGGATAGGATACCCCTGTCGCGTCCAATTGTATAGATTTTATTAGAAACATCTGCAAACAAGGGTTCAAAATTATACTCACCAGCGGTTGCCACATTCTGGACTAATTCGTCTGGTAAAGGATAGCCATATGCTTTTATCACGGCTTCATTCATACCAACATTAAAATTACCATCGAATTTTGCCATATGAGGTTCTTCAGCGAATAACTGGGATAATCCCTGGTACGTTTTTTGTTCTTGTACTTCCTCACCTATTACTGCTGGAAGAGCAGCTAATTGCTGACTTATTTTCGGAAGAGAAGCTAACTGCTCGGTCAGCTGTTCTGACTGACTTTTTATTTCGCTAGTTACAGGTTTAAATATTTCTTTGTACAAATCACGACTTCTTTAACAAGATTATTCGATATTTTCATTTTATCTGCTAATTCTTTCCATTTTAACAACGACATGTAATAATATGTTAGATTAAAATAAGATAAATTAAGATAAGTTGATATAAGTTAAACCAAGTGAATTTAAATCAAGTATTACGTAGTTTTTGTTTTCTTTTTAGCCGCAGGTTTAACTGCTTTCTTTTTAGCCGGAGGTTTAGCCGCTTTCTTGACTGCAGGTTTAGCCGCTTTCTTGACTGCAGGTTTAGCCACTTTCTTGACTGCAGGTTTAGCTGCTTTCTCAGCTGCATGTTTAGCCGCATTTAAATTTTTTCTTATGAGTCTAAGATTTGCATGCGCTTTTTTTAGCCTCATTTTGTTTTTTAATCAGCTTCTTTTCAAGACGTGTTATCTCACTGGGAGATTCAGATTTGCTTAACATTGTATTTATATGTTTTCGTTCTGCTTCTTATCCTAGCAAATAAATCATATTTGGCGTTTCTTCTGTTTTCGACAGACTTCCTGGATTTTTCCTTGTTGGTCTCCAAACAGCAGGATCTGCATCATTTTGTTTTGTAGGTCCTGGGATATTCATCTTAACTTTTTGTTATCCGTAATATCTGACTTGATTAACTTTAAAACATTCTTCTTCAGTTCCAAGTTGTTTACCACGGGGGATTTGTTTTATTCCACAATACACTTTAGACATATATAATAATACTTGGATAATATTAATATTATCTGACTATTATTATAATGGAAATTCCAAACTATGACATGAAGACAGAAAACGGTAATTTTAAACAGATATGGAAATTTATGCCAGATTGTTGTTTTAGAATGCTTATATATGATAATCCAGGCTCTGGCAAAACAAACACATTAGTCCACATGCTATTAAAACCTTTAGTTTATTACGACAAGATTTATTTGTTTGCTAAAAACTTGGAGCAGTCCAAGTATCAGATTTTGTCACAAAAACTTGAAAAGATAGCAAAAAAGAATAAAATTCCGTTTGAAGATATACTGGAGTGTTCAAATGATGAAGTTATCCCAGTGAATGATTTGGACTCTGATAATCAGAAGATAATCATTTTCGACGATTATGTTTGTGAACGCAATCAAAATGATATTATTAATTATTTCATCCAGGGAAGACACAAACATTGTTGTGTAATTTATTTATCTCAATCCTATTACAAAACTCCCAAAGACATTCGTTTGAAATGTTCTCATTACATCTTCTTCGCGACTCCGGTTAATCGTGAGCTGGGTATGCTTTCCAGATAACAAGATGTTAGCAAAGAGCAGTACAGAAAAGCGACTGACAAGCAGTACGACTTTCTATATCTGGATCGACCGAGGAAGTCAGTCAAAAGAAACTTTATCGGTGAAATTTAACCTAATCATATTATATATAATGGGGCTTTTTAATGATCATGGCGAGGAAGTTACTACTGGCAGTGTAAATATTACAAATTTTGGTATTGTGCTGTCTGAGTATGTAAAACAAAAACATTTGGTTTATTATCTTCACAAGGGTAGAAACCAGGAAAATGTTTTGAGAAGTGATCTCAACATGGATAATAATAAAATTACCAATGTTGGCAATCCAGATAAAGCAGATGATGCAGCAACAAAGCAATTTACTCAAAAAAGAGTTGCAAAAATCATACGTGATTATAATATTGATAAAATTCCAGACATGATAAAAAATTTGACAACAGGTGTTGAAGATAAACTAAGTCTGATACAAACAAAGTTACAAGCAAACCGTGAGAAAATGATTGAAATTCAAAACGGATTGAAAGATGAAATAAAACTTCTGGGTGATGCTTTGAAAGAGCTAGAAAAGAAAAAAAACGGATTGGAAGATAGTGAAAAC